>SZWC01032908.1:0-20362 GCA_023375785.1 Penium margaritaceum | reverse complement strand
TCTATATCTATATCTATATCTATATCTATATCTATATCTATATCTATATCTATATCTATATCTATATCTATATCTATATCTATATCTATATCTATATCTATATCTATGTCTATATCTATATTTATCTTCATCAATATATATATATCTATATATTCATCTTAATGTATATCTACATATTTATCTATATCCATATCTATATATACACATGTATATGTATATGTATATGTATCCTTACGTATTTCTATATATCTCGATATCTATATCCATGTCTATATTTGTATTCACATCCATCTATATGTTTGCATCTACTTCTACATGTACATCTATGTCTACATTTTAGTATCATTGAATGAAAATTTTCACGGTTTTCAATCATAAGTGTTGATGTGTGTTGTACTTCCTTCTCATGGTTGATTGGTGGGGTGAAATTTCGTTTTTTTTTAAGTGCGGCCATCTCATTTATGCTCATCTCAGTATTTAAATCGCTTTCGTTTAGTTGATCGTTATATGTGGATCTTAAGTTCTGCTTCATGTTGTGCATTTGAGGCATGTTTCATACTTTTGAAGTCGGATTACAATTATACGCATCGTTTGCTTCTTTGTATCGATTTTGATCATGGCAAGATCCTTTCCTTGTCTTGGATCCATGTTTGTGATTTCCTACCACAGATTCGTCTTTGAATTTGGTTTGCACTTTTGTTAGCTGTTGAACTTTCCGGATGCCACACATCGACGGTTTCGTCGTTGTGTCGTATTCGACCAGTATTCTACTCGATGTATGCTGTTTAAACAGATGTTTTCTCCTCTGTAAGGTCCAGGAACCATCGTGAATGACGGTAGATAAGCGAATTGTTCTTTTGTCGCCCTGCCTTGTGCTTTTGTTTTGGTCGGTGTAGGGCTTGTGTGAACCGTCCGCTTCGCCGCATCGCCATTCTGAGAAGCGGGATGCAGTCGAGGGGCCCTGGCGTTGCTGAGATCGGCCGGCCGGGCTTCACGGTTGGTGAGATCGGCCGTCAATGCCCTAATGTTGACGTCTTAAAGAAAAGGGCCGTCCTGTCGAACCGCACGGGCAACCCTGGCCTTTAGATCGAACTGCCCTAAATTTGGTCACCAATGGATCCAGTTTTGGGCAAGATCATCGACGGTAGGCGGATCACTATGAACCCCAAAAAAAATGGAAGCAGTCGCTCATTGGTCGACGCCCATGAACTTTCGAGACAGCAAGCTGCTGCTGCCGGAGCCTCGAGGGGCAACATCGGTGACAGCAGCAGCGTCGCAGCAGGTGTAGGTGAGGATGTTCTCCATGGGGTAGAGGCAGCTGTGGCGGACCGAACGAGCCAGTCGGGAGGAACCTCAGGCAATGGCTTTGGGAGGGGGCTTACTGTCCCTGCAAGATTAGGCAGTGATGCAAGATTTAGCGGGCAGCAGCAGCAGCAGGACGAACATTGGCAGCAGCAGAGAGAGGAAGTGTCAGAGGACGAGTCAGAAGCCGGCATGGACTCTGACGGCATGGACTCCGACGGCATAGACTCTGACGGCATGGCCTCCGACGGCATGGACTCTGATGGCATGGACTCCGACGACGAGTCAGAAGCCGGCATGGACTCCGACGGTGACGACGGTGGTAGTGGTGGTGGTCATAGCAGGCGCGAGCAAGAGCAACGACATCAGCCTGGTTCCAGGCAAGGACAGCAGCAGCAGCAGCTGCAGCAGCAGCAGCAGCGGCAGCCACCTCAGCAGCACGACGAGCAGGCAGGCCCAGCGGATGGTTCGATGGCTCTGAACGACCTCATTGCACGTCTGGAACAGTTCAAACGCCAACGGGCAGTGTTGATGCAGCGCCTCTCGGCCATCTCGGCCGAAAACTCGTTCTCGGCGGCCACATCCTTAGCAGCAGGGGGTGCAGCAGGGCTGGGATCCGGACCGCCAGGACTGCCCTCGGGGGCAGCAGGCAGCGGCCTCGTGGGCGAGCCTGGAGGGACGGCTGCTGGTGCGGGAGGTGGGGCAGGAGGAGCTGGAGCTGGAGGAGGAGGAGGAGGCGGAGGAGGAGGCGGAGTCGGAGGCAGTGGGAGTGGCAGTGTTAGCCTCACTGAGAGGGCTGCAACTGCGATCCGGAGCCGGTCTCCCCTTCGTGCCGCGAGTCAGCATCTGCGTGTTGCTCAGCTGGCCAGCTTTGTGAAGGGCATGCGCAAGTCTCCAAGCCTCTCAAAACCAACGCCATAGCGATACTACATGGGCATCATTATTCCCCGCCGCTGCGACTGCCGCTGCCACTTCCTCCGTCCCCTTGTCCTCCTTCCCCTCCTCATCCTCCTCCTCCTCCTCCTCCTCCGTCTCGCCCTCGTCGTCGTCGTCGTCGTCGTCGTCGTCGTCCTCCTCCTCCTCCTCCCCCTCCTCCTCCTCCTCCTCCTCCTCCTCCTCCTCCTTCCCCCCCCGTCATGCTTTCCCTNCCAAGTCTCCAAGCCTCTCAAAACCAACGCCATAGCGATACTACATGGGCATCATTATTCCCCGCTGCTGCGACTGCCGCTGCCACTTCCTCCTCCGTCCCCTCGTCCTCCTTCCCCTCCTCTTCCTCCTCCTCCTCCGTCTCGTCCTCGTCGTCGTCGTCGTCGTCGTCGTCCTCCTCCTCCTCCTCCCCCTCCTCCTCCTCCTCCTCCTCCTCCTCCTCCTTCCCCCCCCGTCATGCTTTCCCTTGCCACCTGCACTTCAGCACGTGAAACAAAACGAAAAACAGCAGGCGTCAGAAGCCTGCACAAGGTCGCTGGGGTGGTCATGATGCGCATGTTTCCATGTTGACAATCTTGAGTTGAACACATTCCGACCTGTCCCCGTGCACTCCTTCTTGTGCACGTTGGTTCGTGCTGGTATGAGGAAGAGTGGTGAATATTGACAGGGCACAAAACGAGGGACAGGAAGGAGGTGACTGCAGCAAGGGTATTGGTGTAGGTTGGATGGTAGCTGAAAATGGGGCGAGTGGGGAAAGTGAGATAGTTAGCGAGGTAGAAGAAGTGAGGCAGGAGTTGAGGGAGCAAAAGATGAGAGGTGGGGAGAATGTGAGCAGCATGTAGAGGTTGGAGAAAATGGGAGGAGAGAGGAGAGGAATGTAGGTGAGGGGGAAGCGCAAGGGAGGGGGGGGGGGGGGGGGGGGGGGGGGGGGATGGCGCAAGCCGTAACACAATGCCTTAATTGATGTTCTTCTAGTAAGTGGAGGCAAGGCAGTGTCTTGGTACCAAACCTACCATGTTTGGTTGTAAAGTGTTCTTTGGTTAGGTTGTAGGACTTATCCCACATTGGGCGGAATCCTCGGCTGACTAGGCCGAAACCGCGGTTCTGGGGGTCTCTTACATGCAAGCCATCCCATCCAACCGCCTCCGGGACAAGAACCCCCACCCTAGCCATGTGGCATCGGTCACGTGCTACACACCCCTCGCACGAATTGAGCCGCCCTCGGCATCCGCATGTGGATTTAAACCCCGACGCTCTGGTACCAATGTATCGTAGTGTTTGTTGAATTTGCCTACTTTTTGGAATGCAATAAAGCGCCAGTTAAACTTTACTAAAATTTCTGGCCATAGGATTTAGGAACTCCTTCGCCAAAGGCAAGAAGTGTTATCTTGGTATTTTCATCTGGTCGAAATGCATGTCATCTTCTCAGTCTCTCCCAATAACTTCGGGCATTGAACCATCAAACACGAGAGCAAAGTCGCACAAAGTGAGTTCCCAGCTCACCCACCCCTTTCGGATAGCCAAGCGCGTCGCCACCATGGGATTGCGTGTATCGAACCATGTTCCCATGCTCCCATTGTACCACGTCCACCCACTATCCCTAGTACACTATGCACACGTGGAAATCTCACGTTCACCTCGCACTCCATGAGAGATGCATGCGGAACATGAAACAAGTGAAATGTAAGGGAAACTACAATATCGAACGAAACGAAATCATTGGCCGACTAGGCCAAAACCGCGGTGCATGAGGTTCTTCCACCCTTAAGCCATCCCATCGGTTGCTATATTAGTCATGGTGACCTTTGGAGTTGTCCTCACGGCTAGCCGGTGTTGGTTTTTTCACACATCTCTCATGTGAACTCTGCTGTGTCCTCCCAGTTTGTGTACATCGGCGTGCAGATGACTGACGGTGAGACGCGACACTGATAAAGTGTCCTGTGGTGGGGCCGACGCACGTTGAGGCCTACATGCAGTTTGCTGGAGCCTCTTCCCTCTAACGCGCTTAGCTCCATCGATAGACCTCCTCGGCTGTCGTGCCGTCAGTAGTCATTGTCGCTGCAATGACTGCATATGGTGTCCGTACGTGTCCAGCGCCGTGTCTCAATACACTGTTGCATTGGCGGCGCCATGTTATGCCTAGGGTCCAAGTTTCATGATTTCCGAGCACTGATGGTGCTGGGGATTGGCGTAGACACTGCCTGGGTTCAGGCAACCGCAACTCCTCACTGCTATTTTTCTAGGTGATTCTAATCGCACGACTACGGTTGCAGCGTGCGTATTATGGTATGGTTCTGTTTTCAGGCAAAACGGATGATGCCCGGGTTTGGGGCTGTTGGGCGTCTGGCAGGGCTCACCGAGAAAACCCCGCATGCCATAAATATGTCTATTTTCTGATTGGCTGGTTAGCTAAGTAACAAACTGCACGGAGCTGGTGGAGAGCTAGAACTTGGAGGGGTCTCCCATTGCTGTTTATTCTCAGTTCTTAATCAGTCATTTCCAGTTTTCAGCTGTTGTCTGGCGCTAACTGTGGCGCACGAACTTCTAAGTAACAAACACCAAAGCTCTCAAACTTAGGCTTTGCTGCAGCACACTGAGGAGTTAACTTAAGCAATGAGCCTAGGTTCTCGCATGCTGCATCAACAACAATGTTGCCCCAACATGCTGCTGTTGGAGAATTCCAGCTTGGTATCAGAGTCAGAGTGTGGCAAAAGTAGTAGAAAACTGAGGAAGAGGTCCGATCAACATCGGCTGTCCCTAGAACGCGCCTGTGAAGGTGAAATGCTGCCGGATTTTTTCTGGTAGCGTCGACCCGCCGGGTGGCGTTGTAAAAACGCTCGTCGCGCAGAAAATGCGGCCAAAATGTTTTCGGCGGCACTGACCCCACGACGGTGGTAGCTTTGGTGGACGCGCGGCCGACACGCAGGACAGACGCTGGAACGACATCCTTGCATGTGGCAATGACACCGGGAAAGTGACTATGATGTTGCAAGCACGGGAGCAACAGCAGCACGCACCAAGCACAGCAGCACGTAGCAAGTAGTAAGAAGCGAGCTGTAGCAGCAGCCGATAACAACAATTGTAGCGGGTAGGGCCAGCAGCCGACGGTGGCAACAGCGAGCAGAAGCAGCAGCCGGCAACAGCAGTAGCAGCGGGCAGCTGGAGCAGCCAGCAACAAGAGCAGTAGCGTGTAGCAGCAACTAGCAGCAGTAGCAGTCGGTAGTAGCAGCAATAGCAGTTAGCAGGAGCCTGCAGCAGCTAGCAGCAACCGGCAGCAACAACTATAACAGCTGCTGGCAGAAGCACCAACAGGCACTGCTCGTAGTGAGCTGCAAGCTCTTTGCCCGTAGCTCGTAGCGAGCAGTGAGCAGCGAGCAGCCAGGTGGCTCCTCGCAGTGAGTAGCGAGCAACAACATCGTTGCTCGAAGCTTGTAGTAAGAAGTGAGTTGAGACGAACGAAATAAAACTGAAAACAACACCAAAAATATTTCCAGAGTCGTAGCAGCTACAACAGCTGTAGAAGCACCAGGAGCACAAAGCAACTTAGTAACAACAATGGCAGTAGCTGCAACAAAACATGTAGTAGCAGCAACAGGAGCAAAAACTACAGCACCACCAACAATAGCAGCAACACCACCAGCAGCACCTACAGTAGCAGGATCAGAATTATCTACAGCAACAACATTAGCGACAATATCAACTGGAGTATTAGCAGCTTTACAACTGACCTAACAGCGGTTGTAGCAAAAGCGTGACAGCCATTGCTGATGTCAGCCATACTCGGCTTATGTTACTACTGACGTCACTCCTAACATCAATAACAATAACAAAAGAAAACATCCAGAGTAGCAACCCAATGGATAACGCAGCAGCAGCTATTGACGTTTGCCATCCTAGTCTGATGTCACTGTTGACGTAACTACTGACATCAGCAGCATACAAAAGAAAAAAGTAGGGGAAAAAATGGACACCATGGTAGAGGATGGGAGTTAGAGTTAATCAGACCACTTTCATACACTAGAGGACCTGTGTACAATGTATGTGACTATGTGTTTGGAACTTTCTAGGATGTGTGAGAGGAACATAGTGGTGGCACTGTCTATCCATGTTTTGTTTAATTTCCTCACTGAAAAACAAATGTATTATTTCATTGTAAAGTCACTTGTTTAGTGATACAATCCTTTATACAATCACCTCAAAGACTTATGTATTTTGAACCCCCCACATCCCCCCCCTCCCCCCCCGTCAAGTGGAAAGTGTATGAGGGGAGTGTATGAAGGAGTGAATGGAACATTGTATGATAGCAATAAACAATAGTACACTTGTGTACAAGGAGGAGAAACTTCATAGAGTTTATATGAGACCACGTACACAAATGGATTATTTCAATGTAACGTCACTGATTAAGTGATACACTCCTTCATACACTTCCATCATACACTTCGATCATATACTTTAACCCTTTGGACCCCCCGGCCCCCCCTCCATCAAGTGCAAAGTGTATGAGGGGATTGTTGAAGGGGGTGAACAAAATTTGGTATGACAGTGACGTACAAAAGTACACTTGTGTGCAAGTGCTAGAAACTTCAAGTGATAGGTTATCATGTACACAAATATATCAACCTAACGTAACGTCACTTGTTAAGTGAAACACTCTGTCATACACTTGTCTCACATACTGTTGTTGTTTGGACCACCCTCCTTCGACTCCCCTCCTCCCTCCTCTCCCCGGTCAAGTGGAAAGTGTATGAGGGGAGTGTATGAGGGGGTGATCAAAAGATTATATGACGGTAACATACAAACCCACACTTGTGTATAAGGAGGAGAAGCTTCACAGAAGCGGTAGGTAATCATGTACACAAATGTATTATTTCAATGTAACGTCACTTGTTTGGTGATACACTCCTTCATACACTTACCTCATACACCATTGTCTTTTGGATCTCTCCCTGCCTTCCTCCCCCGTCAAGTGGAAAGTGTATGAGGGGAGTGTATGAGGGAGTGATCAGATTTTTGTATGATAGCAACACACAGAAGTACACTTATGTACAAGGAGGAGAGACATCATAAAGGTCATATAAGATCATGTACACAAATGTTTTATTTCAACGTAACGTCACTTGTTCAGTGATACACTCCTTCTTACACTTGCATCATACACTTTTACCATTTGGATCCCTCTTCCACTCCCCCCCCCCCGCCCAGTGGAAAGTGTATGAGGGGATTGTATGAGGGAGTGAACAGAATTTTATATGATGGCGCCATACAAAAGTACACTTGTGTACAAGGAGGAGAAACTTCATAGAAGTGATAGAATCTTGTGCACACAAATGTATTGTTGCAACGTAACGATACTTGTTAAGTGATACACTCCTTCATACACCTGTCTCATACACTTATGTCATTTGGACCCCCCTCCTCCGACTCCACCCTCTCCCCCTCCCCCCCCTCCCAAGTGGAAAGTGTATGAGGGGATTGTATGAGGGAGTGAACAGAATTGTGTATGATGGCGCCATACAAAAGTACACTTGTGAACGAGGAGAAACTTTATAGACGTGATAGATTGTCGTGTACACAAATGTGTTATTACAGCGTAACGACACTTGTTAAGTGATACACTGCTTCATACACTTGTCTCATACACTTCTGTCATTTGGACCCCCCTCCTCCAACTCCACCTTCTCCCTCTCCCCCTCCCACCCCCTCCCAAGTGGCAAGTGTATGAGGGGATTGTATGAGGAAGTGAACAGAATTTTGTATGATGGTGCCATACAAAAGTACACTTGTGTACAAGGAGGAGAAACTTCATAGAAGTGATAGATTATTGTGTACACAAATGTATTCTTAGAGCGTAAAGACACTTGTTAAGTGATACACTCCTTCATACACTTGTCTCGTACACTTTTTTCATTTGGACCCCCCTCCTCCGACTCCACCCTCTCCCCCTCCCCCCCTCCCCCCCCCCCTCCCAAGTGGCAAGTGTATGAGGGGATTCTATGAGGGAGTGAACAGATTTTTGTATGATGGCGCCATACAAACGTACACTTGTGTACAAGGAGGAGAAACTTCGTAGAACTGATAGATTATTGTGTACACAAAGGTATTCTTAGAGCGTAAAGACACTTGTTAAGTGATACACTCCTTCGTACACTTGTCTCATACATTTATGTCGTTTGAACCCCCCTCCTCCGACTCCCCCCTCTCCCCCTCCCCCCCTCCCCCCCCCCCTCCCAAGTGGCAAGTGTATGAGGGGATTCTATGAGGGAGTGAACAGATTTTTGTATGATGGCGCCATACAAACGTACACTTGTGTACAAGGAGGAGAAACTTCGTAGAACTGATAGATTATTGTGTACACAAAGGTATTCTTAGAGCGTAAAGACACTTGTTAAGTGATACACTCCTTCGTACACTTGTCTCATACATTTATGTCGTTTGAACCCCCCTCCTCCGACTCCCCCCTCTCCCCCTCCCCCCCTCCCCCCCCCCCTCCCAAGTGGCAAGTGTATGAGGGGATTCTATGAGGGAGTGAACAGATTTTTGTATGATGGCGCCATACAAACGTACACTTGTGTACAAGGAGGAGAAACTTCGTAGAACTGATAGATTATTGTGTACACAAAGGTATTCTTAGAGCGTAAAGACACTTGTTAAGTGATACACTCCTTCGTACACTTGTCTCATACATTTATGTCGTTTGAACCCCCCTCCTCCGACTCCCCCCTCTCCCCCTCCCCCCCTCCCCCCCCCCCTCCCAAGTGGCAAGTGTATGAGGGGATTCTATGAGGGAGTGAACAGATTTTTGTATGATGGCGCCATACAAACGTACACTTGTGTACAAGGAGGAGAAACTTCGTAGAACTGATAGATTATTGTGTACACAAAGGTATTCTTAGAGCGTAAAGACACTTGTTAAGTGATACACTCCTTCGTACACTTGTCTCATACATTTATGTCGTTTGAACCCCCCTCCTCCGACTCCCCCCTCTCCCCCTCCCCCCCTCCCCCCCCCCCTCCCAAGTGGCAAGTGTATGAGGGGATTGTATGAGGGAGTGAACAGAATTTTGTATGATGGCGCCATACAAAAATACACTTGTGAACAAGGAGGAGAAACTTCGTAGAAGTGATAGATTATTGTGTACACAAATGTATTATTACAGCGTAACGACACTTGTTAAGTGATACACTCCTTCATGCACTTGTCTCATACACTTCTGTCATTTGGACCGCCCTCCTCCGACTCCACCCTCTCCCCCTCCCCTCCCCTCCCAAGTGGCAAGTGTATGAGGGGATTGTATGATGGAGTGAACAGAATTTTGTGTGATGGCACCATACAAAAGTACACTTGTGAACAAGGAGGAGAAACTTCATAGAAGTGATAGATTATCGTGTACACAAATGTATTACTACAGCGTAACGACACTTGAGGGGAGTGTATAGAGGGAGTGTATAGAAGTTAATATGACAATGAAATACGAACGTACACTTGTGTACGAGGAGGAGAAACTTCATAGAAGTAACACGAAATTATGTACACAACCAGAATTCTTTTAAAAGCTCTTAACGTGTAAGTTCATGTAGAAGTTACAAGGAAGATTCTTCATTATGTGAGTTTGTCTTCCAGTCCGACCAGGAACATTCTATGAAAGTTGCCCTAATGTATGGGTGAGTACAAGGAAGGTACTTGGAATCTACGTGTACAGAAAAAGGTATGGTGTACACAGATATAGTAGTGCATGAATTTGGGGTGATTGGGACTAAATGGNATCATGTACACAACCAGAATTCTTTGAAAAGCTCTTAACGTGTAAGTTCATGTAGAAGTTACAAGGAAGATTCTTCATTATGTGAGTTTGTCCTCCAGTCCGACTAGGAACATTCTATGAAAGTTGCCCTAATGTATGGGTGAGTACAAGGAAGGTACTTGGAATCTACGTGTACAGAAAAAGGTATGGTGTACACAGATATAGTAGTGCATGAATTTGGGGTGATTGGGACTAAATGGAGGATGGAGAGGGGTCCTCCTCTATTAGAGGGCCCTCCTTCCTAAAACATGTGTAGAACTTGCAACACTAGCAGCAGTTGTTGCCGCTGCAACAACAACAAGAACAACACCACCAGCAGCAACAGTGGTAGTAGCAGCAGCAGCAGCAGCCACAACAACAGCAGCAACAACCACACCATCTGTAGTAACAGCAACAGCAGTAGCAACTATAGCGATTCCCATCCCAATAGTAGCAGTACTGGCTGTAGTAGCACCAATACCCTACAGGTAGTATCCTTGGTCATGCTGGCTTGACAGATCCGCTTGCTGCTTTGTGCAAACAGCTTCAAACGTTGACGTAACAGCTAGTGGCACTGCAGCCTCCGACATTGCTCCTGCACCAGCGGCTGCAGTAGCACCATCAATAGTCGCCGCAGCAGTAGTAGGAGCGTCAGCAATCTCCTTTTGTTCCACCCGGGTTCGCGAGCCCTGTGTTATCCTATGCCACGCAGTACCTGGCATAGCAACACAAAGCATGAATAGTTGGACGTATGCGTGAAGTGCCAGTCAAGGTTACAAAGCGCGTAGTCTGAGTTCTTGCCATGTGGGTGGCACGCGTTTATCTTCCCAATCTAGATGACCTGTAAGGGCAAGACTTCCCCATCCATCAACAATGCAATGACCACTGTCACCTGCTGTTTGTCTTCTTTCCCGCATACTTCGACCTCATCACACCCCTTGGGTGTATGTGTGTACCAGGATGGGGGCACAAGCTGGACTCCGGTGTGATCCGCATTCACGAAAAAAATTCTATGTGTTTCAGACCGACAAGGAACATGACACGCTTAACCATGCTTGTGACGCAGGCCTCAAAATCAGTAGGAAGCTACAACATGGTGATCCCACAACTCCATGGCCAAACCACTTTATTGGCGACGAACTTGCAACACCAGCTATGGCAAAAGAGTTTGCCAATTCGCTCACCATCCGGATTCACCACCCGACGCTTCGAGAGGACGGTCACCACCTGCTCTTGGATGAAGATGGACGATAATGGTGTCCCAACATTGCGCATGCGGATAAGTACGTGCATCACTTTAGTCTTCAGTTTTGGGTGCTCCAAAAAGTAGGGCTTACGTCCAAGACTACACTGCACCCTCGGAGCTTTCTTGGTGGCCTCCTCCATAGAAGCGCACAGTGAGCTAGACAGCGTAGAGACATAGATGGTGCATAAACGGTTCATGCCCAGCAAGCACCATACACGGACCATTGATTGAGACAATGTTTTGTAGATGGACAGCTGATGAGGAAGTAGTTAGTGCTCACATACATGTTATATGACCTTGATGATGCTCGTGCATTGGACGATAGTGGCATAGATGATAGAAATATGGCCCAAGAAAACCAGTCCATGTACTTTCCATGTTTTTTTGTGGATTTGTTTGGTGATTATGTCTTTGGTGTAGGTGGTGCAGGAGACAACTTCAAGATGTCGGTGATGGTGTCAACGATAGTTGCCATCCCATCCGTCACCGCATTTGCTTCAAGCTCCTTGATGAGCTCCTGTATCACAGCATGTTTCACATCTTCCCATTCGTCACTTGGAACATCCGTGGCAAGAGCGGAGCTGCTGGATGCTTCTACTTTGTCAACAAGAGTTGCAATAGAATCCATGTCTTCTTGCACACCGTCATCTATCTCGGACTCCTAATCAATCAAGACGATGTGTCTTCCCTTTTGACGTGGAAGACGCTCATGTAGACTCTCGTGCAGGTTGTCCTTGATTGTGTCTGTAGGCTGTCAACATCATGGTTACAACCAACGAATGGAGTAAAAGTGGGTGTCGACATTGCCTTCCAGGACCGCGATGCGTTGTAGGAGGAGGGACTGGGTTAGGTGCTTGGAGGACACGTGCCACACGTTGTCTGTACTCATTAGTAGAGATTGTGTTGGAGAACTTGTTGAGGGTCACCATGGTCAAGAAATTGCACTTGCATGGCATTTTCCAAGCAGTGTACATAAATAAAGCATGGTGGAAAAACGATGCTGGGGGACGCCAGCATGAGTCACCATTCGCCTACCAGTCAGCCTCCACAAAGCGCCGCTAGAGGAAGTCATCCCAACGGGGCCAATTGCCTTGTCCGTTTGTCATGATGGCATCGACGCTTTAGATCTGCCAACACCTAAGACGGACATGATGGTAACCATCAGGTTTGTGGATGCGGATTTTGATGTGTTTGCCTGTGTGCGCTTCACGGAGGTGGAACGCACGTCTCATGGAAATAAATAGCTGAACCAATTGAATGCAATACGCTTGTTCCCGGTTTTTTTTTTCTGTTTAAACAACAAAAGATGAAGTAATTGGGTGGACGAATCATGACAACAACCTTTTCTAGAAAATCCAAAATGTGGAATTTGGTGGTAGTAAGTAACAATTCTATTCTGAACCTTGGGGTCATAAGAGAGATGGGTCCTCGAGTTGTCATTGAGTTCAATGATGAGTTTTCAGTCTTATGCTTAAAGACGTTGTTACATCCACACAACCGGTTTTGGTGGCTTTTGTGTACAACATGTGGATGTATTAGCGGTGGAGACATGTTTCTTGTGAGAAGTAATTATATTTTGATGGAAAGGAAAAGTATAATATACATGTACAGTTATCAAATTCATGCAAAAATAATTGAAAGAGTGTGCACGTACAAGAAACTAGTGGAAGGGGGGCTAGTTTCCTTCCCCATTGAAGATTGGCTTTTCTTTCCCTTCAGTAGAAGTATTGTGACTATGTAGGGAATAGAACTTAAAGATTGATAACGTAAAAATGAATGACATTATATTGATCCATGTATGTGTTACGTCCCTAACGAACAAGAGTCCCAAAAACACACTAGCGGATATTTTTGTTGTTACATTCATGGCCCACCGCGCGGTGACTTCCGCAATTTTACGTAGTTCGGCCAAGGGCATATTGGCCAACTGCCCCGACCTCCGGTGTTTCGTTCCAAAAGTTTCTAGCAACTTTGACCTCTTTCCAAAAAGTTCAAGAGAAGTGTCTAGAACCACATCGATATTTTGATATCGTTCTGTTGACTTTTTGACCATGTTTGACTTTCATAAAGAAGTGTCACGATATTCTTGAAGCCCCTCGACTTCTCGACGGAGCTTCTCAAATCCATCACTCATGACACGACCTCGCATGTGTCGCTCGGATCGAACGCCAAAGACCTGACTTATGCCTCATTCTCACTCTCAACATTGTATGTATGTGCTCAACACACTCTACAAGTGTCATTAAAGTACACTTATTGTTCAATACGGGGTATCAATTTGTCCCAAACTTCGGAATCTTCTTTTGTTCCGCACCTCATCCCTATAAACCACCTAATCTCTGCTAGGTGTTACACTTGCTATTGGAGCACAGCGAAACTGGAAGGGCAAGCGACGCATTAACTACCTGGCTACAACCTTACACGAGTCCTCAGCCCATCTCCACCGTTGATAAGATCGCAGACTTTGTGTCGACAATGGTGAATGGAGCAAACACAACCGGCAACGAGCAGCTGTCCCCAACGAGTACTCCGGCTATGGTGGGTGAGTTGGGATAGAACCATGATACTCTCTAGGCGAACCAAGCAGCAGCAGCATCTTTTGCAACAAATGGTGTAGCATCGACGAACCTGATGGCCAATTGGTGACGGACCCCTTGAGCTGAGCAAACCCTTCACCTACACCGCAGTTCTTTGGAAAACACTTGGCACGATGAGAGGCAAAGGCCGTCAACCACAGATCAATGAAGTCCTGTACCAGAAATTATCGAGACTCAAGAGCCTCGACAACCAAAGCATCGATGAAGGAGTTTAAAGTTTCTCGTGCATGCGAAGCACTACTCACTGAGAGAAACTTGCAACTCTTGAGTGAACCCCAGATCTGACTTGCACACCCTAAATTGTTCAATCCTAGGAACTCGAAGGGACCGAAGGTCAGGATCTAGCTGACGGGTTGGAGGAGCACTTCACCGCTACTTGGGTCAACAACGACAAATAGAAAATTGACCTCGTGGCCTCGCTTTTGAGTGGCACGGCTTTGAGTTGGTGTTTTGATCTAAAGGCCATAAAAGGACAACAGGAGAACGGTGCAGCTCGATCAAGGGCTCTCGTAACCGCTCTCACAACGTCGACTACAGTCGTACTACACTCAAGCATATCATCCCGATGTGGCACAACTCTTGCACATAACTGGAAATGTGGAGCGACTTCGCGCGAGCTATACTCGCTTGCTCAAAGAAGGTGCACTAGGATTCTGACACAAGGTCAAGACTCCAACATTTACCTACAAAGTCCAGCGTGGGAGAGTACACTTGGCGTTTCTCCGAAATCATGAGGTGTAGTGACCTCGCCCCTAACAAAATGTGTTTGTACTGCAACGGCCTTAAACAAGATATTCGCTGAGCAAGCACCATTTTTTTGCATTCAAGATGACCTTCAGCTAATGATCGCAACAGCCGATCGCATGGACAGAGCGACCTACAACACTTGGATGTAAAAATTCAACGGCTAGTGGCCCAAGGCCACCACCCTTATTGTGGCGGAGGGAAGCCACAGTTGGCAGAACCTTCGTCTCCAAAGAAAACTGACGCCATTGATCAGGGCAATCAATGACTGTATTGGACTTGCATTAAGCTAGGACATATTTTGCGCCACTGCAAATAGTGGTAACAACAAGCCAAAAAGGGGGGGAATTTGCAAAAGAGAGATAGAGGAGTCGGGAAAGAGTGCAGGGGAAGACGGCAAGGCTCTTGTCCAGCCGGAAAAATTTGCGCAGACGGTTCATCCATTTGAGCGGCTTATATCGTCACAGACGGGGTTTCCTGAGATCGCAAAGTTTAACGAGGGGTATGGGGATGGAAAGCCGACGATACTATTACGAGTGTAATAGAGGGGTTGTCAAAATCGTAGAATGGTACTGGCATTACTCCACATAGGAGCTTCTCACAGTCTCGTCAGCAACAACATGGTTTGACATTCGGGTTTACAAACAAAACCAAGAGTGTTTGGAGGAAAAACTGTTGATGGGTGGCTGTAGATCCGCTGACTTTGTGAACCATTCCGGCTACAAATTGGAGATTCGCACGACTTAACGGTCTAAAGGACTTGCCTAATAAGCAACCACGAAACTATCCTTGAACGAGGTTTCCTGCATCGGCACAATTCCCAGGTTCACTAGAGCAGCGGAGTAGTTCACGTTATCATTAATGGTAGAAAGTGATACCTCCCTCACACCCAGCAACCCACGATGCAGCAACAATTTCCAGAAGCAACAGAGGTGGAAGCAGTAGAGGAAGTTGCAGAGGCCACAAAACGTCAACCGATATCTTTGGACGTGGCCAAGCAATACTTGAAGTGCAAAGCCTAATTGTGGCTGGTCCACATGGAAGCAAGGGAGGTGAAAGAAATCGCAACTGCCAAAGAGACATCAACGGCCTTGATACCTGAGAAGTTTGCAGCAGTAACCAAAAGGGTTTGTGCAGCACATGAAGGAGTTCAAAGGGATTTTTCCAGAATAACTACCTCAAGAGTTACCACCGGGACACAAAATCAACCATCACATTGACCTGAAGCTAGAAAATAGACCGAAGGTGAAGGGGACCTATCAGATGAGCGATCACAAGCTGACCGAACTCAACAGGAAACTGGATGAGATGCTCGGACAGGGGTTCATCCGACTCTCCACCTCACCTTATGCAACACCAGTAGTTTTTGTGAAAAAGAAAACAGGAGAAATAGGGATGTCGATAGAATACCAAGCGTTGAACAAGATCAACATCAAGAACCATGACCCCCTCACGCGAGCAGATGAACTTTTCGACCAACTCCATGGGGCACAGATTTTTGGCACAATGAACCTATGTGGCATTTAAGCCCAAGTCTGTGCATTGGATAAGGACATCGAGAAGAGAAAATTCTGTACCAAGCATGGGCACTTCGAATTCACGATCATGTTGTCTAGACTCACAAATGCCCTTGCAATGTTTATGGCGGCGATGAATAACATTTTTCGCCCGTACCTTGACGACTTTGTCGTCACGTATCTCGAAAACGTCCTAGTGTACACTCATACCCCAGAGGAGCACAGATGACATATGTGAATAGTTCTTAAAGTTTCACAAAGAGATAGATTCTTCAGAAAACTCTCAAAGTTTGACTTTGGTCACCAATGGATCCAGTTTTGGGCAAGATCATCGACCGAAGGCGGATCACTATGGACCCCCCAAAAATGGAAGCAGTCGCTCATTGGTTGATGCCCATAAATTTTCGAGATGTCCACGTCTTTTGGGTTTTCCACAACTAGTACTGCTGATTCGTGAAACACTACGCCCAGATGTCAGCGCATGTTTCCGATCTCACCCGGAAAACCACGAAATGGAATCGAGGGGACCACGAACAAGATGTGTTCAATTCTTTGGGAAATTCTTTGACCTTGATGCTAACCTTACAGTTTCCAGATCTGACACAGAGCTACATATTTGTCGTCAATGCTTCCGATCAAGCCATCAAAACCGTTCTCCTCCATGACTGCAGTGGAGAAAAATTGGTTGCGTGTATGTCTTGAAAACTATGCGGGCCGGAATTGAACTATGCAGTTCACGAGAAGGAGATGCTCATGGTCGTGCACGCGTTCAAAACATGGCAATGCTATTTGAAGTGCTCGCGATGCATCATTTTCACCGCCAAGCAAGCCCTAGAAAATCTCAAGACCTAGCCAAATCTAAGCCATTGACAAACTCATTGGATAGGGTTCCTCGAGTCCAACTTTAATTACGACATCGAGTGCTGCCCTACAGAAACAAATACAATGCATGCTCTAAGTTGGCTGAGGTTAGCACGTTGCTTTTCAAATAATACCCATACCTCACGAGGTTGTTTGCGAAGGGTTACGAGGAGTTCAACGGTTACGGAAAAATCGAGTTATGGTTCGACAGCCCCTACTTACGACGGCTATTCACTCGCTTGGTTGTCGTTCCTCCAAATGAGGAATTGCGAAGGAAGTTATTACAGGAGTGCCACGATACGGGTCCAGGTGAACACTTCGGCGAGGACAAGACATTAATAAAAAGGCAAAACACTACTACTAAGACAAGATGTAAATTGACGTAGCAGCCTTATGCAAATCGTGCAATAACTGTCAGAGACAAAAATCTCGTCGCACGCGGCCATTTGGACTACTTCAACCCTTACCCGTTCAGACGGAATTGTGGGCCGACATTAGCATGGATCTTGTGATGGCATTACTTGCCACTTCCAAGGGGTATGACGTCATCCTCGTCATGGTGGACAGGTTTTCCAAGATGTCGCACTTCACCCCAAGGACGACCATCGTCATTAGAGAGGGAACATGGCAGATATTTCTAAATCAGATCATGCAGTTGTACGAGGTGCCAGGTACCATCATCAGCAAGAGAGGCCGCTGCTTCACCAGCCGTTCTTGGCACAAACTAATGACCCGCTATGACAGCCGAATTGAGCTATGAACAATGTTCCATCCTCAGACCGATGGAAAAACTGAGGAAAGCAACCACACGCTTGAACAACTTCTCCGAACTTTATACGAACCGCACGACAATGATTGGGCAACAAAACTTACGACTGCTGAAGTTGCATTAAACTTTGCCACTTACACAGCAGCTGGTGAAATACCTGTTGAGGTGGTGTGTAGAAAACTTTATGCCAGACTGACAGGATTGCAAATTCAAATTAGAGTTATGATAAATCACCCCACATTCACACACTTGATGGTCAGTGTATCAAAAGGTGTATTTACATACGCAATCATTGTTCACAAAAAATCCACATGATTGCATGTTAGCAAAACTCACATAAAGGTTTTTTCTATGGAGTAAAATTTTTCAATGGGCTCTATGTGACATGTATCACTTTCTACAAACAATTCATATTCACTAGTTTGTTCACTTCCCAATACACTTGAGAAGTTTCCTAGAACCTTCCTAACCACTTGCCGCGACACTAGGCGTCAGCGCAAGGTCAGCGTGTGACAACAATCACAAGTTAGAGACAAAACTGCAAGGGTCTAGGTTGGGACATGAACAGAGTGTCAGGAAACTCAAACTGAATGTAAGTGCAGAGAGAGATGACAACTGAGCAACAATCAGCCTAAATAGTTGCTGGCCCCCTAGAGTCGCTAGGGGCGGCGGTATATTCGTACCTGCTCAAACTGGCCTAAAACCACGGTTTTAGCCGTAACTCAATGCTCAGGTGTCAGAATCACCCGCTGTCTGCACCAAAACGTGCAGAACAATGAGCTCTACGCAATGAACCCACGCAAAGTGGGTTTGCATCATCTAGACACGAATAGCAAGCAAAACAAGGCAATCGGCCAAAATGGCCTGTCCACCGAGAAAACTCTAGAGCACTCGGAACTGTACTAAAAGCATCCATAAATGTACGAATGCATGTACGAGACATCAACGTGTGCTTTCCACAACAGGAAGCACACACAAAGTTGCAGGTCTCCTCATCGCACCGGTACAGGCTGCCGGGTGCGTGGGTCTAGACCACCGAGAAAACTCCAACAGCGGCAGACCAGCCAGTCAGGCTGTAGACGCATAATCTGCGTGACACCCGTCATGTCGTAGCTCCTGGATAAGTCCGTTGATGATCCGGAGTCCCGTCGGGTCGTCACAATCTCCAATGCGGCCACCGCTCACCATCAGCTTCGGGTGCACCCGTAGCTGCCACGAGTGTGGCTCGTGACGGTTGGAAGCCACACATACCAACACTCCCCCTGGCTAACACATCCGTCAAGGCCACAACGGCTAAGCAAAGACAGGACAAGATGGCTCGGGAGACCAATCATGGCAAGCATGGATCAAGCATGCCACAACACAGGGTCTCCTCGTGACAATGGTGCATCCCACCAAGTGCCCGGGTCTCGACCATGCACGAAGGCAATCACACACACTTTCAAACATCATACAAGAGAGACAAAGAAACAAGGTCTCCTCGTGAATCCGGAAAATGTCTCTGGGTATCCGGGTCTCGACCACATCATGCATGGATCACACATAGCACGTGGGGACAATGGGTCTCCACATCACACCGGTGGAACTCACTAGGTGCGCAGGTCTCGAGCAGCATAACCTCAATCACACCATCGTGCCACACTCCAAGCAACCTCACTGTCCTCACAAGAGTGTCAGGCCAAAGCCCACACACCAACAGTCCCCCTGGGCTGCATAGGCTGACAGTACGGCTCCCCCAAGGTCACATAACCCTGCACAACAATAGCAACGATGACAGTGATGCTCGTGAGATGTGCGCGCACGTAGCCTGACCCCACGGCATCGCCATCGCTGTCGTCATCGTCACCACTGTTGTCGTCATTGCTGTCGTCACCTGGAGTTGCGACAAGGGCAGAGCTCAGGGCCTCCTCCAACTGCATCGCCTCCCGTATGTATATCAGCTGCTGGGCCGCATGCTGCCACACGGACTGCGCTGTGTCGAGATCCGTGTGCAGTTTGTCGAGCTCTACTGCGGCAGCCTGCTTGCCAGCTGCATCTACAGCGTGCAGGCGGTCAGTCGCGGAATGAATCTGATGGTGGACCTCCATCATGTGCGCGTCGGCGCGAGTCACTACCTCCTACACCCTTGTCTCCTTGTCGCGTAGGAAGCTCTCCACGTCAACAGGCGACTGAGCTGCTGCGTGATCACCAGCTGCTGGCAGGGGGTCGTCACCACTCAACGCGTCCACATCTGTAGTAGCTGCATCGGAAGGGGGTGCTGCTACGGAGGCACCGGCTACTGCGGACACACTCGACACTCAGGTGTGAGGTGGCAGGAAATCGTCATCCCGACCTCAGACCCCTCTGCCTCTATGGTCATCCCTTCATCTTGCGCTACTCGTGCCCGCGCTTGGCGAGTGAGGCAGCAGACGACACTTTTGGCTAAACGTGCAGAGGCGACAGCGGCATCAGCAGCAGTGGCAGGCGTTACTACGGATCCGACCATCTCGTCTATATCTATATCTATATCTATATCTATATCTATATCTATATCTATATCTATATCTATATCTATATCTATATCTATATCTATATCTATATCTATATCTGTATCTATATCTATATCTATATCTATA
>SZWC01032907.1:0-20364 GCA_023375785.1 Penium margaritaceum | reverse complement strand
GGGGGGGGAAGGTAATGGAGTTGCAACCATCTTGGTAGTGCAGAGGTTGCATCAGTAAGCTTATTGTGGTCTTGCTCTTCCGTGCTACCTGAAGAGGTTGCATCACTAACCACATTCGTTCACTGCGTGACTTTCTAGAGAAGTTGCGCGTGAGTGTCCCCCATCAAAACAAACGTCACAAACAAAGAGGAGAGGGGAACAGAACTTATAATGGAGGACTCCCTAGATTTGAACGCTGGAGTAAAACGTTCCCTCCACTCTCCTGTTGTTGTCTGCAAATGCTTGCTGATTCTTCCTGGGTTTTTGAAGAAGGCACCATGGACCAGTGAGGTGGTCTTAGTTTCTGTCCATCATGTGGGCAACACATGCTGGCCCTTTGACTTGTTTGATGTGAATCAAGGACATACGGGCTCATGCGAAAATGGGTCTTTGACTGGTTGAAGTTTGTTTCTTAGGCCATGCATGCTCATGCAAAACATGGGCAAAAGCTCTGGGTAAAGGAATACTGATAGAGCTTGAATCCGGCAAAGACTGGATGCGACATTTACTTCGCAAGAAGAGTATGAATGTACTGTTGTGATGTGACCCATCCCTGTTTGTTTGTACTGTCTACTAAGACCCCTCGGCTCTTGAGCTTAAAATGCATGTTTTGCATTGCGTTTCCATTGACGTCGGGTCTGTGGATGTGACTAGTCGTGGCGTTTGGCTCAAGATTTTGCATTACAAGTTGAGGTGGTGTTTGGATGCCTGTGCGCAAAGTCACGGCCAAAACACTGGTTTTGGGCCACTTTTGTGACCAACACCCTGCCGCGTGCATCACCCACAGTATGCCGCAGCATGATTCCATGTTGTGTGCTTGTGTAACGGGTCGAGTCTCCGGAGGCACATTTCCATTTTTAGTCTTACCCCTCATTTTGGGACCCAAACCGGGGGTTTTTACCTCGAGCTTGTGTTTTTACACGAGTTATTCCGTTATTTTTATGTCAAAGTTCGTCGCAAACGAACTCCAATTCATGTTTTTTGCGTTCTTGCGGGAAATCGTCGCGTGCGGGGCACGCTTGCGATTTCGCGCCAGCTTTCTCTCGTCAGAGGCTGTGAAACCGCGGTTTTTAGTACCGCGGTACTCGAATACCGCGGTATCACAGTACCGCGGTACAAATACCACGGTATCATGATTTTGTGGCAGCTCATTACCGATACCGGTGTTGGTTTTTTTACGCATCTCTCATTCTGCTGTGTTGTGTCCTCCCGGCTTGTGTACATCGGCGTGCAGATGACTGACGGTGAGACTCGACCCTGATGGAGTGTCGTCCGGTGGAGCCGACGCACGCTAAGGTCTACTCGCAGTTCGCTGGAGCCTCCTCTCTCCGGCGACGTGCTCAGCTCCATCGGCAGGCCTCCTCGGCGGTCGTGCTGCCGGCAGTCACTTCCACCGCAGTTGCTGTCTGCATACGTCCAACGCCTCACCTCGCGTCTGCGTCGTCATGCTCTACATAGGGTCCTTGTTGCATGTTGCATGGCCCTGTTTGACGTCTTGGACCATCATAGGCACTGCCTGGGTTCGGGCAATCATAACTCCTTGCTACTATTTTTCTAACTGTTTCTGACCGCACGGCTACGTTCGCAGCGTCGGTATTATGGTATGGTCCAGTTTTCAGGCAAAACGGACAACGCCCAGGTTTTGGGCTGTCGGTCGTCTGGCAGGCCTCACCGAGAAAACCTACCAGCCTGAAAATAGAGCTATTTTTTCATTGGTTGTTGAACATGGTAACAAGCTCTACAGAGCTTGAGGGAGGCTAGTTCTTGGAGGGGTCTCCCATTGTGTCTTATTCTTCATTGCTAATCAGTTACTTTCAGTTTCCAGCTGCTTTCTGGCGCTAACACAGGTGCGCGCACTTCTGAGTAACAAACCCAGAGTTTCCAGACTTAGTCTCTAAGGCAGCAGACTGAGGGGGCAGCTGACTTAAGCAACTAGCGTGGAAGCCCGCACGCTACATCAACAACACTGCTACCCCAACCTGCTGCCTAGCTTTTCTGTCTTGGTATCAGAGCCAGAGCGTAGCAGCAGCAGCAGAAGACTGACGTACCGGTGCCAGAGAACGCCGGCGGACCTCCATACGCACCTGTGCAGGGGAATTGCTGCCGGTTTTTTTCCGGCAGCATTGACCCGCTTGCTGGCGGCGTCAAAATTTTTCCCACGGCCACTAGGCCAGGGGAAATGCTACCGGATTTTTTCCGGCAGCACTGACCCCACGTTTGTCCCGAGGAGGTGAGCGGCCAGCCACGTCAGGCCCTTGCTGGCGACGACGCACGCGGCGACGTCCTCCAGGTGTGACTGACAGCAGCAGCCAGCAGCAGCAGCTTGCCGCAGCAGCGAGCAGTGGCAGCAGCAGCCACCAGCAGCAGCACACAGCAGCAGCTGGCAGTAGCAGCAGCTCCTAGTATCAGCAGCCGGCAGCAGTAGCAGCGGCAGCGAGTAGCAGCCGACAACAGTAGCAGCGTGCAGCAACTCGCAGCAACAGCAGCCGGCAGCAGCAGCAGCAGTAGCCAGCCGCAGCAGCAGCAGTAGCAGCAGTGGCTGCAGCAAGTAGCAGCAGCAACTGCAGCAGCAGCAGCAGCCGTAGCAAGCAGCAGCAGTAGCTGTAGCAGCAGCAATAGCCGCAGTCGCAGCCGTAGCAAGCAACAGCAGCTGTTGCAGCAGTAGCAGCAACCACAGCCGCAGCAGCAGCATCAGCCGCAGCCACACCAATAGCAGCAACAGCGGCCGCAGCAGGCGCAGCAGCAGCCGCAGCCGCATCCGCCTCAGCAACAGCGGCGGCAGCAGCACCACCATCGTAGCAGCAGCAGCAGCAGCAGCCACCGTAGCCGCAGCAGCAGCGGCGGCAGCACCAACAACACCGCGGCTGCAGCCCCACAGCAGCGGCTACATCCACCGCTGCTGACGTCAGCGGCCGTCCGCTGACATCACTGCTACCGTCACTGCTCATGTCATCAACAACAACAAAAAAAACAAACACAAGGGGGAAATTAGTAGCACTACACACACGTAGTAGCCTCTGCTGACGTCAGCCATCCTCGGCTGACGTCACTGTTGACATCAGTAGCACTCAACAAAAAAAAGGAGGGGGAAACAAACAAGCAACACTACACCAAGGCTGGTAGCCCCGGTGAGGAGGGGTCCTCCTCTGTTGGAGGGACCACTACCCCCCGTTTCCTACAACAACTGTAGCAGCAGCAGCAGCAGCAGCAACAGCAGCAGTAGCAGCAGCAGCAGCAGCCGCAGCAGCAACAGCAGCAGCAGCAGCAGCAACAGCAGCAGCAGCAGCAGGAGCAGCAGCCCACTGGTGTCGTTGGTGGTAATCCTAACCCCCTCGCTGCTCTTCAGCAACAGCTTGCCGCCTTGACACAGTAGCTTGGAGCGCTACAGCCAATAGGCACCCAGACTGCCTCCAGTGTGCTACCGTCCTTCGTCCCTCATGGGCACGCTAATCCAGCTGTGTCTACTGCCACGTACTACCTGGCACCACAGCAGACTCAGCGCCAGCGACAGACAGTGACCTCTGTCCTTGGCCCCACTCTGGGTGCCAGCCGCAGGCAGAAGGACTTTGAGACGCCGCCGCCGCCGCTTCAGGGCGGCGAGCAGTTCCGGAGCTGGGACCTCAATTTCCGGATCTGGACGCAAGGTGAGGGCCTGTGGGCATACTACACCCTCCCTTACGACTCCACCCAGGCGGACTAGTTGTATGATGCTGGTCGCGCCGTCCGTGCCCTTGTCCCAGTTGCCCCTCCAGCTTCCCGCCTGGCCCTAGAGCCTTTCCTCGACGACTTCACTGCTGGCGACATCCCAGACCTTGCAGCCGCATGACATGTCCTCACCAGGCCCATCGCCTGTTCAGCGACGCTGAGATCAGCCGTCTGCTCCGGGAGTTCAACTCCCTGTACATGGGGGAGACCGAGACGGTCACTACCTACTGGCAACGGGAGGAGGACATCCTTCGTCGTCTCGGCAAATCTGCTCCGCCCCCTCTGTCCGTGCTCCTCACCATCAAGCGCGGCGCCTCCAGCGCATACGCGGACGTCTTCGTACACTAACCCCAAGACGTCCTCTCCACCATGGCGGCCCAGGGCACCCTCATGCCTTGGGCATATGAGCTCTTCCTCCGCATCGAGGAAGCTCGCCAGGAGTCCCAGCTCCACCGCACGGAGGCCCTTGCATCCCCTGCCATTGCCTCCCCTATCGTTGCCTCCGTGGTGGTCGCCTCCCCCGCCGCAGCTACCTCATCGTCTTCGGAGAAGAAGAAGAAGAGCCAAAACAAGAAAGGCAAGGGTCCGCCGCAACAGCAGTAGTAGCCGTCGTCGACCGGGTCCAGTAGTGGTGGCTCGGTCTGCCACAACTGTGGTCAGCCTGGGCACGGGTGGTACACTTGCTCGCTCCCGACAGACGAGGTGCGCGTCATTGCCACCATGCGTTACCAACGGGAGCGTTGTCTTGCCTATGCCGCCGTCCCTGCTGCTAGCCCTTCCACTCCGACCTCGTCCAGTAGCCTTGCCACTCCGACAGCTCCGCCTGTCCCACTGCCACCCGCGCCGCAGCAGTACTACCCACAGCTGTTGACGCCTCCGCTTCCTTCGCCGGCTCAGTCCTCCTACTACCCGGGCTCTAGAGCCGTCACCCCGCACTCCGTCTACACTCCCGGGGCATCCTCCCGTGAGCGTCAGCTGGAGCAGTTCATCGCGCTCCAGCTTGGCCTGCCTCGCCCTTCTCCCCAAGGAAGTGCGAGTTGCGTCACCTCCTGCCTTCTTGCCCAGCCCAACATGACTGAGACTGAGCTACGGTTGTGTCTCGTCTCCTCGTCTGTCTCGTCGTCTCCCATGGTCCCCTCCGATACCCTCATTGACGACATTACGTGGCTTGACGATTGGCAGTCTCGTTTCGCACCTCTTTCTACCGCGTCCGCGTCCCTCGCTTGCTGCCATGTGACCGTTAGCGATCTGGCCACCCCTGTCCAGGACCCTGCCGAGACCTGGATCATTGACTCCGGGGCCACGCATCACATGATTGCCTCTCGTAAGGCCTTCAGTATGCTCGGCCCAGTAGGGGATGTCTCCGGTGTCCGGACGGGTTCCGGACAAGTGTTGCTTGTCCGTGGTGTTGGCGTCGTTCGTTTCCGTGGTCCTGTCGGTGACGTTTTTCTGACCGATGTCCTCTTCGTCCCTGGTCTCGAGCTCAGCCTCGTGTCCGTGACTGCCCTTCACCGCATGTGCATGAACGTTGTGCACTCGCGTGGTGTTGGCACTGTGTCGTTGCGTCCGTCTGGTCTTGTCGTCCTGCACGCCACCGCTCGTGGCAACCTGTGGCATGTTCTCCGCCTCTCCTCTTCTCCTCCCGTTTCCTCCCCGTCGGCCGCCACAGGCCATGTGCTTGTCAATGTACGCTGTCTCTTCAGCACACCCGCCTCTTGCACCGCTGCCTTCGCCACGTCCACTCTGCCGCCGTAGAGAGCATGCTCCGCACCCAGCCAACCAAGGGCCTTGACCCGGAGACTTTCCCTCTCCCGTGTCCCACTGAGTGCATTCACTGCGCTCAGGGGAAGATGCACTGGTCCACATACCCCTTGTACCCCTCCTGTGCATCCGCCCCTCTTGACCTTGTCCACTCGGACATCATGGGCCCTCTCCCCACCGAGTCCGTCGGCGAGCATGGCCGCTATGTCTTCACCCTCACGGACGACTATTCTCGCTACCGCTGGGTCTTCTGCCTCCGGCAGAAGAGCGATGTCGCTCGAGCCATTCAAGACTGGCTTGTCCTCGCGGAGCGCGAGTGTGGCCGCTCTCTTCGCCGCTTTTGCTCCGATCGCGGTGGAGATTACATGGGTGAGGCCACGTCCCCTGCCTCCCACGGGGTCTACCATGAGCCGTCGGCACCCTACACACCCGCCCAGAATGGCGTATCCGAGCATTGGAACCGTACCATGGCGGATGCCGTCCGCACCATGCGGGCCGAGTCCGGTCTCTCTGATGGCTTCTATGTTGAAGCCATGGCCTACATGACGTGGGTCTGGAACCGAACTCCCCACGGTCCCCTTCCCCGCCAGTCCACGCCATATCAGCACTGGTGCGGTGGGCGCGCTGACCTCTGCCCGGCTCGCGTCTGGGGCTGCGTGGCCATTGTATGGGTGCCCGCCCCACAGCAGGGCGGCAAGCTCGCCCCCCGTGGACGCCCCTGCACCTTCCTCGGTGTGTCTTGTCATTCTATGGCCTGGCGCTTCTGGAACCCATCCCGACACTGCATCGTCGAGTCCCACGATGCTCTCTTCTTCGAGGATCTGTTTCCCCTGGACCTCATGCGCTCCGGCTCGTCCGTGTCCCTCCCGTTGCATGGGGGATTGGTGATACATCACTGTCGTCCTGTCGCTTCCGGGTGACACATCACTCCGTCCCGTTGCATGGGGGATTGGTGATACATCACTGTCGCTTCCGGGTGACACATCACTCCGTCCCTCTGAGCCGGTAGCCCCTGTCATGTTCGCTGGCCCTCCCGGGCTAGCAGTCCCAGCCGCGTCCACTAGCACCTCCGAGCTAGCTGCCCCCGTCGAGTACGCTGGCACCTCCGGACCGGCAGCTCCAGTCACGTCCAGTGGCCATCCCGGGCCAGCAGTCCCAGCCGCATCCGCTGGCCCCTCCGGGCCAACAGTTCGAGCCGCGTCCACCGGCACCTCCGAGCCAGCTGCCCCCGTCGAGTCCGCTGGCCCCTCCGGGCCGGCAGCCCCCGTCGAGTCTGCTGGCCCCTCCGCACCGGCAGCCCTCGTCGAGTCCGCTGGCCCCTCCGGGCCGGCAACCCCAGTCGAGTCCGCTGGCCCCTCCGGGCCGACAACCCCAGTCGCGTCCGCTGGCCCCTGCGGGCCGGCATCCCCAGTTGCGTCCGCCGGCTCCTCCGGGCCGATATCCCCAGTCGCGTCCGCCGGCTCCTCCGGGCCAGTAGCCTCGTCCGCCTCCGTTGGCCCGTCGGACTCAGTGCCATCTCCTGCCCGACCACGCTACACACGTGGCCCATGCAACAGCCTCTGACCTCGGCCGACAATGAGCTTGCAGACCGTCGCACCATGTCCCGTGGTGCCTTGACCCCCTGTGGCTCCACGTGTCTCCTCCACTCCCACGGTCGTGAGTGAGGACCCTGGCACGAAGGCTCTCGGCCTGACCACTTCGGCCATCATCGCAGACCTTCACCCAGGCTCTGCACTGGGCTACGCCATGCTTCATCACGAGCATCGGCATGCTGTCATGGCTGCACTCGCCCGCATCCCACCTGGAGCTCGTGATGCATACGCCCTCTTAGTCTCGTCCACAGCACGCCCAGAGGACCCAGCCACCCTACGCGAGGCTCGAGCCTCTCCTGAGGCCACACATTGGGATGCTACCTGTGCCGAGGAGCTCGCTGCTATCCCGCAGCACCACGTGTATGACCTCGTCGACCTCCCTCCAGGTCGGAAGGCCATTGGTGCCAAGTGGGTCTTTCGGCGCAAGTGGAAGCCTGACGGGCCATTGGACAATTACAAGGCCCGCCTCACAGCAAAGGGGTTTGCTCAGGTCCCTGGGGTCGATTACGACTAGATCTTTGCCCCAATCGGTCGGTTCTCCACTAGCCGGGCGCTCTTCAGCATGGTTGCCCAGCATGGGTGGGAGCTGCACCAGATGGACGTGAGCAACGCGTTCCTCCATGGCTCACTGGAGGGTGAGGAGCTCTCCATGGTGCCCCCAGGCTTCGACGACGGCAGTGGGAGAGTTTGGCGGCTGCGGATGGCCCTCTATGGCCTGAAGCAGTCGCTTCGGTGCTAGAACCATGAGATCAGCAGCACGCTTTTCCGTGGCGGCGTCCAGCGGAGCACCGCTGACCCCGCTCTGTTCGTCAGCCCGCGAGGCCAGACCTTTGCCGCAATTTTGGTCTACGTCGATGATCTCCTCATTGCGTCGCTAGACACGGCCGCCATCCACCGTGTCAAGGAATTGTTGCATGCCGCCTACCAGATGAAGGATCCCGGGTCTGCCTGAGTCTTTTTGGGCATGGAACTCGAGCATGATCGCTCCCAGGGCATCCTGCACGTCCACTAGGCTGCCTATGTGCAGACCCTGTCCACTCGCTTCGCTGAGGACCTACCCCTCGTGCCTAGCGCATCTTCACCTATGTCACCCGATGGCCAGGTGAAGCTGAAGAGTCCTGACCCAGCTGTTGTGGGGGAGCCAGTTGATGTGACCACGTATCTGCGTGTCATCGGGTCATTGATGTTCCTGGCGACGAAGACGCGTCCAGACATTGCGTTCGCCGTCAACCTCTTGGCCGAGTTCTCTCAGGAGCCGCGTCACCTCCACTTCGAGGCCACGACCCGAGTACTGCGCTTTGTCGTCTCGACTCCTCGGCGAGGTCTCATGTTCCGCCGCCAGCCGTCCGTCGTCGTAGTGGGCTACACCGACAGTGAGTGGGCCGGCAGTCCAGACGGTAAGAGTTGCACGGGCTGGATCTTTCTGATCGGCGGCACAGCTGTGTCCTGGCACAGTGGCAAGGAGGGGTGCATTTCACGCAGCACTGCTGAGGCTGAGTACATGGCCCTTGGCTCGTGCGCGTGTGAGAGTGTGTGGTTGCGTCATCTGTTGTCCGAGTTGCGTCAGTCTGTCGCATCCATCACCTTGCATTGTGACAATGAGAGTGCCATGGCCATCGCCGACAATGACGGCGTGCATCACACACGCACAAAGCACATCAATGTTGAGTATCACTATGTGCGTTCATTGTTGCGTGACGGCAGCATCAGCATCGTGTGGGTTGAGACAGCACGGCAGCTGGCTAACTTCCTGACCAAGGCACTAAAACGAGACTCGTTCAAGAAGGCTGTGAGTTCAATCGGCGAGCGTCCGTGAATTGCCCTCTCTGTCTCTGCCTGCGTCTCTGCGTGCCCTAGGGGAGTCTGGATGTTAACCGTGTCTCTGCCCGCCCATGTACACTACACCTGTGAGTCATGGGGGAGTGTTGGTTTTACGCATCTCTCATTCTGCTCTATTGTGTCCTCCCGGCTTGTGTACATCGGCGTGCAGATGCGTGACGGCGAGACTCAACGCTGATGGAGTGTCGTCCGGTGGAGCCGACGCACGCTGGGGTCTACTCGCAGTTCGCTGGAGCCTCCTCTCTCCGGCGACGTGCTCAGCTCCATCGGCAGGCCTCCTCGGCGGTCGTGCTGCTGGCAGTCACTGCCACCGCAGTTGTTGTCTGCATACGTCTAGCGCGTTACCTCACGTCTGCATTGTCATGCTCTGCATAGGGTCCTTGTTGCATGTTGCATGGCCCTGTTCGGCATCTTGGACCATCATAGGCATTGCCTGGGTTCGGGCAGTCATAACTCCTTGCTACTGTTTTTCTAGCTGTTTTTGACCGCATGGCTGTGTTCGCAGCGTCGGTATTATGGTATGGTCCAGTTTTCAGGCAAAACGGACGACGCCCGGGTTTTGGGTTGTCCGTCGTCTGGCAGGCCTCACCAAGAAAACCTGCCAGCCTGAAAATAGAGCTATTTTCTGATTGGCTGTTGAACTGAGTAACAAGCTCTACAGAGCTGGGGGGAGGCTAGTTCTTGGAGGGGTCTCCCATTGTGTCTTATTCTTCATTGCTAATCAGTTACTTTCAGTTTCCAGCTGCTTTCTGGCGCTAACACTGGCGCACGCACTTCTGAGTAACAAACCCAGAGCTTTCAGACTTAGTCTCTAGGGCAGCAGACTGAGGGGGCAGCTGACTTAAGCAACTAGCGTGGAAGCCCGCACGCTGCATCAACAATGCTGCTGCCCCAACCTGCTGCCTAGCTTTTGTGTCTACCGGTACCGGCACCGCGTTACCGACGGTATTGATAAAATATCGCGGTATTATACAATTACCGTGGTACACGGTATACCAATGTATAAAACACACACTGTACCATGGTACTAAAATGTGTACCACGGTACTGATATCTTTCTAACACCAAAAAATGAATTCTAAGCTTAAAAAATGAGATAAGTAATAGATGTCATGAACTTGGAACTCAGGTTTATATGCTCACAAAGAAAGGATACACGTTTACATGATATTCACTTGTGATATGGAGATGTTTAGGTGGAGTAGAAGTTAGGGGAGAAGAAATGAGGGAAGGAGAGGAGGGCGAAAATATGAAGAGATACTCTAGTTGAATACCGTAGTCTCTTATATTCTCTTGTTTTTTAGAGCTAAAAAAAAGGACAGTTAAATTCGACTGCAATTTTCAGCCTTGGAATTCTGGACCTGTTTTGTCCAAAAGCCCTCGTATTTTCTTAGTGTCTTATTTTGGTCAAACATCCATGTCCTTGGTCTGTCCATAGGACTTTGCTTTTTGAATTTTGAAATTTGGAATGTCAAGGGTAAAGTCGTGCGTCACGTCGCAGCTTGCTTCGCACGTAGATTTGCACGTAGATCTCCTGTCCATTGCGAGCGTCTGAATGCACACTCATCCGCAGTACCACATTGACTTAGTTGTAGCGCGTTACCGTTACTTGTCCAAAAAAAAATCTTTCACTTTCTCATTACCGCGTTACTGTGCTGCGGTATGAAACCGCGGTACAGAAGAGGGGTACCCTGCCAGGTCAGTACCGATATCGTACCGGTGCCGCAAAAAAGAATACTGTACTGAGGTACTACAATGCCGCGTGAGGCCTCGAGGGCCGCGGCTTGTGGCCTCGAGCCCTTGTCCTGGCGTTCTCCTCCCAGCCTCCTTAAGTGAGCAGAATGAGGGATACAGAGCAAGGGCATGAGGCGTGAGAGGAATACAAGTGCCTGCGCAAAATTGCTGGACGTGCCTTGCACGCAACGATGTCACGCCATCCCGTAAAGAATGAAACTTGAATTTGTTTTGTACGATTTTTTAGTTTCATTTACAAAAACCTCATGCAGTCATGATTTCGAAGGAACATCCCCCTTGTTTGGAACCCAGAACGAGGAGGTAAGGTAAGAATGGAAACGGGCCTCCGGAGACTCAAAATGTTTGAGCCTCCCTGCACGGGTCGGTGATGACGATTACCCCCTGGATGACACAGAGGGGAAAACCCGTCGAGTGAGCTTTGGATGCCATTCTGCAAAATCCAACGACCTCACTGCAGGATCTAGACACACAGTCATTGCAATGGTTTCCAGAGCAGGACGACCCTCACGACCACATGTGCGACGGTTCCGGTAGCTATAAGAGATATAAAACGCTGCGAGCAGATACAACAGTAGCGAAAATGCTGGCGAGGGATACGGACTTAAAACTTAACCATTTTAAGCGCCGTAAACTGTATTGAAAAGCTTTTGAGGAGCTCTAGTTTTTTTCTGCCAGCTCCTCTAAACTTCTCCCACTTGCCCAGAGACTAGGTGGATTTTTCTATGATGGGGTGGGAAGTGCCCACCCCCAAACCACCAAAACGTTTCCTCTTCTCAAGGCTCCTTCATCCCTCCTCCATCCTCAAATTGGGGCAATGCTTCTTCACAAGGCTATCGGCCTTCACGACTACAAAGCACCCTAAAAAGAAGGAGGATGACAACTTGAAGACATTTGGTGGCTTCTCTAATGCCGTCGGCTCAAGGGAGACGCCGCCAAGAGACGCGAGAGACAACAAGGAACGTTCAGAGGAGGCCAAGGAAGACAATAAGACAAGAGGAAAACAAGAACTAGGAAAAAGGGAGTGAAGGAGTTACTAGGATTTATTAGAACTCCTCTCACACCTTTCTCCCTTGTTTTTGTGAGCGGCACTCACATTTATTGTCATTCCCTTGAAGTACAATTTTCTTTTTTCCTAGATTCTATTCACTTCTAATTGCCGTGAGTCATGGCTTAGAAACACTAGTTCCAAAATCCACGTGATTGTGCCGACCGTGATGACCTAGAAAAGTAGTGTTTTTGAACCACGTGGTTGTGCCAACCGTGGCAGCCTAGGAAAAATGAAATAAAATTTATAATGACCTCACCAATCGTGAGAGCAAGGAGAATTCAAGGGGTGAAACCTCCTCAAAGTTATGGAATGATCCCCACAACGGTCTTCACGTGCTAGTTACATGCACAACGACAAGTGCCAGACCGTCAAAGACCAACAAGGATGAGGTGGTGACGGCTTCACCACACACCCTTGGCGGACTCGAAACTTTGGGAGCCGTCGCCATGAGCATGGTTTCCAAATCAAAGGTAACCGTACTGCCGAACACAAGGCTCGCTAAACTCGTTGACATTGAGAAGCGTAAGGGAGCCAAAAATGTGCTTAACAAGCACGTCGACGTGTATGTAGAGGACCCCAATGCGATGGAGGATGCACTCAAGGACGACTACCCGGGCGTGGACCACGGCGAAGAGCATGACGCCGACGATGGCGCAGGCGATGAGGATTTCGATCATCGCCATCGTCGCGTGTGAAAATCGAGCTGATCGCCCAAGAAAGCAAAGACACTCGTCGGATCCCCTGAAGCTATCGACAACAACGAGGCTGCCAACAGTAGCAAAGGCACTGAAAGCAGCCACGTAAGAAGTTCAAGCAAGAATGAGCCGAACGAAATTACCGCAAAGGCTAATCGCGACCACAGCCGGAGGCTTGACGAGTTGGTTGCCGAGGCAACGGGCCAACTGAAGATCACCACAAATGGTGGAGGTGCAGTACCGCCGAGGGAGTGGGGGCAGACCCCCCTTCATACAATGTGGCGACGATGACACACACCAAGGGCCACTTGTGTGTCTTGATCGATGATAGCACCCTCCGGAAGGTGGGACTCCTTGGAGATATGTATGCAAACCGTACCCTCCTACAGTGGGTGAGGGTGCACAGACAACACGAGGCCCTTGAGGCTATCACTGATGCTCTCACGACATCAAAACTGAGGTTTGGGCTCATTAACCTACTAATCCACGCTGTGAAGAGCATCATGGATCTTGACCGTGATCGCCAGCTGTATGGCTTGGCCGCTCATGAGGCAAGCCACCAATGCAACAATCTCGACAAGGCGTTTTACAGCGTAACCCAGGTATGGATATAGGAGCAATTACAATGGGTCGCAGGTGCTGATGTCACCACCTATGGGAGCAATGACTTGCCTATCTCAACGACTTTGGGGTCGGTCATGAAAATGTCATTCTTCCACAGTGCAATAATCTTTCGGAAGGGCGTGCAGCTGATCGACAGGTTGAATTGCATGGAGCACGTCTTGCGTGTCCATAAGGCGCCACTCGGTCATTCAGATGACCTCGCCACAATGCAACTTGAGGGCAACCTCTTCAAGTGCGTCGTTAAGAAGTAGGGCATGCAGCAACCATATCTTGAGTGGAAGTCCATGTCATGGGAGGCCTTATGTCATATCATGCATAACAAGTATACCAAGGATGAGGAGGTACATTGCGCTTTCCACAAGATGAAGGACTTCATGCGCCTACTTGAGCGAGTTCACTACACTGGTGGAGGAAGCCGAAAGCTTCACCAAGGACCCAGGCCTTCAAGTACCCAGAGTGATTGCTGCTTGACTACTTGCGTCATGGTCTGGCCAGTAAGAAGTTAAAATGCAATACCACCATGACGGTAACTGGCCAAGCTTTGACAAGCTAGAGGACATTGTGCAAGTACATGAAGGAAGTGTATTTGGCAAACCTGAAGCACTACTCTGATGCACGACCAAACTTCGTGCACATCAGTGCCGCGACATGCGCATGGATGTCGGAGGGGCTGGTGAGTCAGCCAGAAAGGGGAGAGGGGCCAAGGGCAAGTAGCCCACAAACCCTTCGGCCAAGAAGCGGAGCCGCGACAATGACGAGTTGTAGTCCATGAAAGAGCTTCGGAATGTAGTCTTGTGCAACAGGCTCTACCACAATTGCATATAGCCTGGCCACTTTAGGGCCCAGTGCCCTGACGCTGCTAGTGGTGGGCAAGAGGCCGAAGTGTTGGTCGTAGCTACGACACCTCGTCAGGATGGTGCAGTAGGAGGCCGCAGACAGGGCTGTGGACAGGGCCAAGGTCGCGGCAATGGGCCCGCCCGTGGTAACGGACTAGGCCGTGGGACGGGTTTTCCCTTGAGTGATGTTATTGGAGACTACTCAGGGGCAAAATTGGATCACGAGTGTACATTCATGTTTTCAAATGAGGATGTTAAACAATGTGAGATTTGACGAGTTCAAACTTTTTTGTTGTTTTCTCTCATTTTGTTTAACCTTATTATACACTTGCTGACTGGCATGGCCCACTTCACCTTGCATCTCTGGACGAGATGTATGATCGTACATGCTTAGTGGTGGCAAAACCGGCGACAATGCAAGAGTTTTGTGACATAGTGATCGAAGCAAACATCCTCAAAGTGATGAGTTCAATCATGTTCGCTATACCTTTGGTCCACGATTTTGACCCAGTCAATTCTAAAGACTGGAAGGTGCTAGCTAAATTCACACATGCCTACAAGATGTAGAGTTGAGTGGGTGAATCATGGGAGCTGCGGCATCCGCCTTACAGATGCCGTGTCTATCACAAATACAACTTGCTATCGTCAAGCCTGTTCACTCTGAAGAGTGGAGGTAACATGACGATGCAATTCAAAGGACATCTTGCTGGTGCTGCTGTGAACGTATCGGCTGATATTGGGGATGACTCCTTTGTAAGCCTTGGCTTAACCCGACGGGTGGGCCTCAAGTACTAGCCATGGAATGATGTAGTTGTTGTCGGTGAAAACCATACGGAATCCGTGATCGGTACCTGTAAAGAAAAAAATTGCATTCAAGGTTACACACATAGTGTCATGTTGAACGTACTCAACCTTCGAGACCTGTTCAACGTGCCAGACAATCATGGGCTCCATGAAAAGAAGGCTTTGGCGTGCTTTGAATCAAAATGCTTGATCCTTACGAAGGGACAGTGTTGCTTTACGTTGATTCCACGTATGGAAGTATCACCGATCCGACTAAAAGTCCATCCTAGCTCATACATAATGCAGGTCAAGAGACGAATTCAACAAGGGTGTCGATACTTCTTGGCTCAGTAGTAAAAAGTGGAGGATGGAATAAATGAAGACATGCCAAAAGACATCAACTCCATATTGGCGGAGTTCTTTGATGTATTCTAAGACCTCCTGGTTGATCTTCTACCAGAACGACATATGGGCTATACGATTCTGTTGCAACTTGAGACAACCTCTCCATTGAGGCCCATGTATCGCCTTAGCCTAGCACAAAAGCAAAATGCAAATTTAAAGCGTACCATATTAAATGGTGGATAAAGCCAAGTAGCTCGCCATACGGTGCGCTCATCCTTTTTGTGAACAAGAAGGACGGTGGCTTACGCATATACATGGAATATCGAGCGCTGAACAAGATGACAGTGAAAACCCGATTCCCCTTATCCGGGCTTGAAGAACTATTTGACAAACTCCATGGGAAAAAAGTCTTTTTGTCCTTGGATTTTTCTCAAGGGCACCATCAAATCCGCGTGACGAAAGATGATGTACCCAAAACAATGTTTTGAATGCACATGAGATACTATGAGTTTTATGCTTTGGTTTAATGAACACCCTGGCAACCTTCCAAGGAGAACTAAACGGAACAATTGCTGAGTAACTCGGATGGTTTGTCTTTATTTACCTGGACGACATCCTGCTTTTCTCCATTTCCATGAAAGAGCACATAGAACATCTCTGCGAAGTCATTGCGATCCTTCACGAACAAACGTTCTACGCAAAAGTGAGCAAGTACAAGTTTTTTGACAAGATGAAATCGAATGCCTTGGACACATAGTCGGCAAAGACGGCATCCGTGTTGGCCCACAAAAGGTCCAAGCCATGGTGGACTGGCCACGCCCAGAAAATGTTGGGCAGATTTGGCTTTTCCTCGGCCTTGTAAACAAATTCCAATGGTTTATGGTTTATGGTTTATGCAAAGGTATTTGACCCTCATAGCACCGCTAACCGGGCTCACATGAAAAGACATACTCTGGGATTTAGCATCTGAATATGATAATGCCTTCCTCAACGTCAAAGAGCTTCTATCCACAACAACCCTTCTTAGCTTTTCTAGACCCATCGCAACCGTGGGAGGTGCGATGTGATGCATCAATAGTTGGACTTGGAGCAGTCCTCATGCAAACTGGTCACCCAGTTGCGTATGAGAGCCGGAAGCTCATCCCTACAAAAATGCGATACACAACTTGGAATCAAGAGCTCCTTACGGTGGTACATGCTTTCAAGATGTGGCATTTTTTCCTCAAGGGCACTAAAGGGGGTGTGACAGTCGTAGCAGACCATAACCCATAGGTGCTTTTCCAAATGCAATTGAACTTGTCAAGGAAACAAGCGAGTTGGAGCGAATACCTTAGCCAATTTTCGTTCGCATGGATGTATAGGCCAAGACGCATCAACGTGGCTTGTCCACTAAGCCGATAGTCTATGGAAATGAAAGCAACCACTGAGGTCGGTGGACGTTTTATGGCCACTATGACATCACCTGTGCAAACACCAGATCCCCTTGCACCTCTGCGATAACCGCCTTGAAAGATTATCCACTACAACAACTTTATAATCAGGATATGGATGGGATATTGTATGGGTTCTTGGTTTCAAGACTCTCGAAATGTAGACAAGTACGGATTGGTGGAGGCCGCAGGAATCTCTTGGCATAGAGAACAAGTTGCACTGCCAGACTCAAGAGACCTTAAAGCAAAGATTATCTCCCACTTGCATGACCTGCCAGTCGCAGGTCATGTAGGACCTCGAAAGACTAGAAATGCACTCTAGGACCACTATTGGTGGCCATGATTGGAGTATCGATGTCCGTAAGTATTGCATGACATGCTACCCATGTCTTCATAATAAGTCTAGTTTCAAGAAGCCTGCTAGACTCCTCCAAAAACATTCTATCCCTGGGACTCCATGGGCGTGTGTCAACATGTACTTCATTACTGGTCTTCCGGACATGGTCCATGGCCACGATGCAATACTAGTGGTTGTGGATGTTTTGACGAATATGAAACACTTGATTTCTACAACCACGGAAGTGAACGCAGAGGAGATGATTTGTCTCTTCTTCGAGGATATCGTGAAGTACCATGGCTTCCATTGCACATCATCTGACATTGAGGTAGAAAACGTTGATAGTAGGTTTTGGCAAAAGATGCACAAAAAACAAAACTTCACCGTCAAATTGACGAAAAAATAGAGTACATGAGTCGCATTATGGAGTAGATACCATGTATGTACGTAGGCCCTACCATGAATGACTGGAACAAATTCCTAGCACTGGCAGAATTTGCAGTAAACAACTCGATGAACAAGTCTACATAGTTTACACTGTTTGTGTTCACCACTAGCCGGCATCCAGTGGTGCCCTTGTCATTGGTGAAGAGTGGAGTACTTGAGGACAAGTTCCTTCTACTCAAGCCTTTGCCAAGTGCATAGACTCCTTATTATAGGAGGCCAATGGTCATCTTCAAGCTGCTCGGCAACGAAAAAAGGCATACGTCGACAAAGGTCGCCGTGATGTCTTGTTTGACATCTGTGATAAAGTTCAGCTTAGCACTAAAAACCTAGGGCTAAAGTTGCCAGGGGCACAAAAAATTCTGACAAAGTGGATTCGGTCGTTTCCCATTGTGGCACGCATCGGGCTAGTTGCATACCGATTACTACTTCCGCCGAGTACGAAGATACATGACGTGTTTCATGTGAGTCTACTGGCTCCATATAAGGAAAACAAAACTGTTGAGCCACCGCCTGCAGTCATTGTTGCCGATGGCCAATACAATGTTCTTTGCCTACTCCAGCACTTAGAGCATACACTCCGGTCGCACGTTGTTAGGGAATATCTTGTTCTTTGGGCCGGTTTTGGACGTAAACATAACTCATGGGAGTTCGAATATTGTCTGTCCATAGGGGTGGTCAATGAGTATTGGAGCAAGCTGAAAGCTTACACAGATCGATATGTGGTAGGGAGTACCACCTAAATGTAAAAAAGGTGGAAAACATTCCCACATGCAGGCATACATGGACAACAATCATAGGAGGTTGGGGATGTACAACATGGTTGCCATGCGGATGCTCCAGCCTAAAGGGAGGAGATCGCTAGGCACGGTGATGTCGTTTGATGCCAGGTAATCTACACACATCGATAACTTACCAGTTATCTTTTTTACAAAAAGTACTGGTGCAACATAGGATGACGTAGATGACATGACAAATGCGTGAAGGAGCATCTCATCTTGTTCTTTTAGCTCAGTCAGCTCGTGGCCGGTCATCTAATAGGTTCTCTAGGTGGTTGTTTGTTGTTCGATATTATGTTTATCTGGTGTGTTTCATCCATCACCGTTGTCTTGGAAGAGAACAACTCCGATTCCTTTATCAGACGCATCAGTGGCCATGATATAGTCAATCATTGGTCTCGACAATTGTAAGGCTTGTGACAAGGTCAGAGCGTTTCCGAATGAGTTGAAGGTTTCTTGTTCATTGTCCCTATCTCCAGTTAATGGTTTCACAAGTGAGATCGGAGAGGGCAGCGACACTCGCACAGTCCTTCAGGAATTATAAGAAGAAATTGCAGAATCCTAAACATACCAAGGTGTCCCAGGAATTAGTGGATGTCAACCAATCAATGACCGCTTCCATTTTTTAGAGGCCATGGTGATCTTTCTGGCACCGATGATGTGGCCAAAAATCTTGATCAAGCGGCGACCGAAGTCCCACTTCAAGAGTTTTCCATAGAATTTCATTCATTGTGAAATCTTAAGAACTTCTTGGAGAGGTCCATTACGACCCTCTTGGGTATGACTTCACACATAGATGATGTGGAGATACACAACGACAAGTCGTCAAGGTAACCCCAAAAGTTTTTCATATTCGTCGCAAATGTTACAACAGCACAGTTGTAACATTTGCGACATAACATTTGCGTTGTAACATGTAATGTTAGTCTAAACAACATGACCGTAACATGAAGTGCCAGCATATGGTCTAGAATGTTTCCTTCTCCGAGTTCTTATGAGATACGTGAGTGTGTTGAGAGCCACCGTGCATTTCAATTTTGGTGAAAATTCTCACCGAGCACAGTTGGTAAGAAAATCATTTCCTCGCAAAAAAGGGTAGTATTTTTTATGGTTACGTCATTGAATGACTAATATTCTACACATGTATACATATTTGCCAATTCTATTTATGGTGATTTCATTGACCGACGGACCGCCGGACCGACAGACCGACGGACCGACGGACCGACGGACCTACGGACCGACGGACCGACGGACCAACGGACCGACGGACCGACGGACCGAAGGACCGACGGACCGACGGACCGACGGACCGACGGACCGACTTACCGACGGACCGACGGACCGACGGACCGACGGACCGATGGACTGACGGACCGACGGACCGACGGACCGACGGACCAACCGACCGACCGACCAACCGCCCGACCAACCGACCGACCGACCGGCCGGCCAACCGACCGACCAACCGACCGACCGACCGACCGACCGACCGACGGACGGACGGACGGACGGACGGACGGACGAACGGACGGACGGACGGACAGACAGACGGACGGACGGACAGACGGACGGACGGACGGACGGACGGACGGACAGACGGACGGACGACGGACGGACGGACGGACGGACAGACGGACGGACGGACGGACGGAAGGACGGACGGACGGACGGAAGGACGGACCGACCGACGGACGGACGGACGGACGGACGGACCAACGAACCGACGGACAGACGGACCGACGGACGGACGGACCGACAAACCGACGGGCTGACCGACCGACGGACCGACGGACCGACGGACCGACGGACCGACGGACCGACGGACCGACAAGAGGACGGACCGACGGAGGGACGGACCGACAAGAGGACGGACCAACGGACCGACGGACCGACGGACCGACGGACCGACGGACTGACGGACCGACGGACCGACAAGAGGACGGACCGACGGAGGGACGGACCGACAAGAGGACGGACCAACGGACCGACGGACCGACGGACCGACGGACCGACGGACTGACGGACCGACTGACCGAAGCACCGACAGACCGACGGACCGACGCACCGACGGACCGACGGACCGACGGGCCGACTGAACGACGGGCCGACGGGCCGACGTACCGACGGACCGACGGACCGACGGACCGACGGACCGACGGACCGACCGACCGACGGACCGACGGACCGACGGACCGACGGACCGACCGACCGACGGACCGACGGACCGACGGAGGGACGGACCGACGGAGGGACGGACCAATGGACCGACAGACCGACGGACGGACGGACCGACGGACTGACGGACCGACTGACCGACGCACCGACGGACCGACGGACCGACGCACCGAC
>SZWC01032902.1:1991-13698 GCA_023375785.1 Penium margaritaceum | reverse complement strand
TTTACTCACTTCCAACTTCCACGCAAACCACCATTGTTGCTTGGTGTCTTCCTTGCACGGGCCCAGCTGCTACTTGCTTGTCTAGCGCAGCAGCCTACTGGTATCAGAGCAGGTTGCGTGGAAGACGGGCAGCGGATCGATCTGCTGTCCGCGTATCCTGGGCCAAACCCGTGACCGCCACTCTTGGCGTCACGTATCCACCCCGCCATCACAACCCACTAGCATCACAGCAGCAGCTGACTGCTGTAGCCTCAGCAGCAGCGAGTGACGGCATTCTGCCGTCAAGGGTCTTTGGTCTTCCCCTCCTCCTGCTGGCTGGGCTCCCCTCTATTCCCGGGTTGGGTGGGGTTGGAACAGGTTCCTACAAGTGTCCCACGGCCTTCCCATATTTCCCACGCCCACTGGGGCGGGGGAAACGCTGCCGAAAAATTTTCGGCAGCGTAGGGGGGCCCGTCGCCGTCTCCTGGCATTATTTGCAGCAGCTGCAACGTGAACAACGGCTCGGCTTAAGCAGCTCAGCAGCAGCAGCCTCGCAACATCCCAGCAGCAGTGGATCTAGCTCCTTAGATCCGCAGCAGTAGCCCAGTAGCAGCACCTTATGAACAGCAGCTTCGCAGCAGCATTTTAGCAGCAGCGCAACATTAGCTCAGCAGCAACTCAGCAGCAGCTCAGCAAACAACTCCGCGGCAGCTTAGCAGCAGCTCAGCAGCAGATCAGTGGCTGCTCAGCAAACTACTCAGCAACAGCTGAGCAGCACCTCAGCAGCTTCGCAGCAGCATCTTAGCAACAGCGCAGCATCACCTCAGCAGCAACTCAGCAACAGCTCAGCAAACAGCTCAGCAGCAGCTCAGCAGCATCTCAGCAGCATATCAGCAACTGCTCAGCAAACTGCTTAGCAACAGCGCAGCATCACCTCAGCAGCAGCTCGCAAACAACTCAGCAACAGCTCAGCTGCAGATCAGTAGCTGCTCAGCAAACATCTCAGCAGCAGCTCAGCAGCAGCTCAGTAACAATACGGCAGCAGCAGCAGCAGCAGCTGCAGCAACTACCTGCACCACAGCAGCCGCATAACCAACGTGACAGGAGCAGCAAGCGGCGTTGTGGAGTATCTGCACTACAACCTTGTAGCAGTCTCCGCACCACCGTCTGGTGGTGGTCGCCGTCACGCTGGCGCACTGGGAGGATCTCGGTGGCGACTCAGGGGAGAGCTCGGCACTACAACGCTCGGTAAGACCTTCCTCCCCTGGTGCCTCTGGGGGGATTCAGCAGCCGCATGACGCCGCTGCTGCATTGCCGCACTCAACTTGGCATCAGGACGCACTAGAGTTCGCCCGCACCTTCACACGTACTGCGTCCGCCGTGATAGACGCGGCAGCTGCAGCTGCTGCCACTTTTGCCGCCGCAGCTAGAGCAGCACGTGCCCCTGCATCAACGTCAGCTGGCCGCGCCGCCGAGTCCTACAATGAGGCGGCCATTGTAGCTGGACCTTTGGCTGCGGCAGCAGCTGACATTGGGACACAGCTAGCGGCAGCTGCATCATCTGTGGCCTCTGCAACAGCTTCTGCAGCTTCTGCCGTATCCGCTGCAGCTACTGCTATTCGCACCTCCACAGCCGTCGCTGTTGCAGCATCCGCATCAGCACCCTCTGACATCACCACACTCGTCATCGCGGCCGTCGTTGCAGCGGCGGTCCTTCCTACCGTTGGCGCCGCCTTCACCACAGGCTGCCTGGCACTGATTGTGCCGGTTGCATCTTGCGTCTCTGTGCTCTCCGCTGCAGCTGCTTCTATTGTCCCGCCTGTTCTTGCTCTTTTGCGCAGCCCCTCACACACCTCGTGAGGTCTCCTGGTCTACATCTCCCTTCTCTTGCCCTCTGTCTCCTTTCTCTGTGGTGGCTTGTCTGTGTGACTTGGGTCGGGCTGTCATGCAGCACATATTCACCGTGCCTAAGGCATTCCCAGTTTTCGCACGCCCACTGGGGTGGGGGAAACTCTGCCGAAATTTCCTCGGCAGGGCCCATTAGTCGTCACCATGCCTGGTGACGACGAGTCGGTCATTGCAGACCTTCAGCGCCAGCTGGCCCTCGCTCGCGACGCTCAGCGTGATGCTGAAGAGCGTCTCAAAGTCGCGAATGACAATCGCGCCGCCTTCACAGATGAGGTCGCTGCGCTTGTGCTCAAGCGGCTGCCTGCTGCCTCTGTCTTGCCCGCTGGCTCCTCTGCCGGCGCCGGTGCCGGTGTCTCTTCCATCCCACCTGGTGCTAACTCTGCGGCCTCTAACCCTGCTGTCACCCCATCTGCTGTCCCTCCTGCCGCAGTCTCCCGCCAGCATGATTTCTTCTCCCAGCCTCCCGTCTTTTCTACTGGACTTGCTTTCTCTTCCTGGGAGACCCGGTTTAGTGCATGGGCTAAGGGAGAACGTCTTTGGGAATACTACTTCCCTGCCACACCTCCCTTCACCCCTGTCGCTGACGAGTCTGCTCGCGCTGTCCGCGCCCTTATTGCTGCTGCCCCTGAGACCCTCGTCGACGAGGTTTGCACTTACAATGCTAACCCCGCTGTTAAGCGTCTGGCTGACCCAGTCGGTGCGTACACCATGCTTCGTCGACGCACGACAGTCACAGGTCAGGCAGCACAAAGTGCTCTCACCGTTCAGTTCAACACGCTCTTAATGCGAGCGGACGAGTCGGCCGACGCCTATTGGGCACGCGGGCTCAAGCTGCTTCGCGAGCTTGATAAGGCCGCACCAGGTCAGCTGTGAGCAGTGCACACCATGGTCAACGGGTTAATCCCCGAGCTGTCCGACCTTCTCCGTGATGTCAAGGCAGACGAGCTGCAGCGTCTTGCCTCTCAGCCTGTTCCACCCGACTCCCCTCCAGGCGTTGGTGCCTTCTGGGATTTTGTCGCTGATAGGCTTGCAGCGTGGTGGACAAGACTCCAAAACAAGCGCCTTCATCGCACTGCAGTCGCAAGGGTGGCCGCCGTCTCCATTGCCACCCCCACTTCTTCCTCCGCTACTACATCGGCCTCGTCTCCATCCTCTTCTTCCACCTCTACGGCCACGGCCCTTGCCTCCCAGGGTCGTGGACGTGGACGCGGGCGTGGGCAAGGCAAGGGGAAGGGAAAATCTGCTGCGCCGTCTCGTGTTCCTGGTGAGGTGGTGTGCTGGAACTGTGGCTCCTCTGAGCACTCCGCTCGCAAGTGCCCTGCACCTCCTGACGACGTTCGCCTCGCACGCGCCATGCGTGCTCATTGGGCGCGCACCGGCGGACCCTCCTCTTCTTCTCCCGGTGTCAGCTCCAGCTCCAGCTCCAGCTCCAGCTCTACCTCATCTATCAGTTCCTCCCCAGCTCAGGCCTACTCCACCGCCGGTGTCCCCGGCGTCCATCCGTCCGTCCTCTACCCTTGGGGCTGGCCGCCGCCCTATGGAGCGCCCGCCTTCGCGGGCCCACCTTCCTCGGCCTACGTCCCTCCTTCGTGGTTCGCCTCTCCCTCGAGCGCGCCTGCTCCATCGTCTGCAGCCTCCGTCGACAGCGAGCGCCAGCTGGAGCAGTCTCTTCTCCACCGTCTTCACCTTCGTGATCAGGGAGGTGAGAGTGTGTCTTCGTTGGCCAGAGGTTTTGCCTGTCATACTGACACCGTCCTTCGTGGGGACCCCCCCGGTCACGTCCTTGGGTTGCCATCCTCGTCTGTTCCGTGGGTCGAGCACTGGCAGTCTGTCGTTCTCCCTCGTTGTCTTGCTGCCTGTGCCTCATCCCTGCCCTCCGTCGGCACTGTTGCCACCTGTGGCGTCCTTCTCCATGTTTGTGTCTCTAGCGGCTTCTGGGTCCTCGACTCCGGAGCCACTCATCACATGACCTCTGTTCGGTCCGCTTTTGTCTCCTTGGGTCCTGTCGGCTCTGTTCGTTTTGTGCGCACTGGTTCTGGCCAGATCCTTCCCGTCCAAGGCGTTGGTGTTGTCCGTTTTGTCGGTCCCGGTGGCGTGCTGTTTCTGCCTGACGTTCTGTTCGTGCCTTCATTGGAACTCAGCCTGCTGTCAGTGCCGCGCCTCGACGATCAGGGCATGGATTTCTCCGCTAGTCAGGGCGTGGGCACTGTCCGTCTTCGCTCTTCTGGTCGTGTCGTCTTGCGGGGGGTTAAGTGTGCCAAGCTGTATCGTGTTCCCCTTCATGCCCCCTCTGCACCCGCTGTTGGCTTGTCCCTTGCTCACGTCGCGCCTTCCCTTTCTCCTGCTGATATCCAGTTCTTGCATCGCCGTCTTGGCCATGTGCACACTGATGCTATCACTAGCATGCTTCGTATTCAACCCGCTATTGGCTTGTCCCCTTCCACCTTCCCTGCGCCATGCCTTTCTGACTGCCTGGACTATGCCCAAGGCAAGATGCATCGTTCCCCCTTTGCCTCTTCGGACTCCCAGTCCGCTCACCCTCTTGATCTTGTTCATGCCGACGTCATGGGGCCTCTTCCCCATGACTTTCTTGGGGGGGTCGGACGTTACGTCCTGTGCCTTACTGACGATTTTTCCCGTTTCCGTTGGATCTTCGCTCTTCGTCAGAAGAGTGATGTTGCTTCTGTCATCGCGTCGTGGCTCGTTCAGGCTGAACGTGCGTGTCAGCNCCTCTTCCCCGCACCGTTACGCCCTTTGAGCGTTGGTACGGCTCTCGTGCTGACCTCCGTCTGGCTCGCGTCTGGGGTAGCATTGCGTCTGTCTGGCTCCCAGAGGATCTCCGCGACGGGAAACTCTCCCCGCGTGGACGTCTCTGCCCCTTCTTGGGCGTTTCCTCCCAGTCAAAAGCCTGGCGCTTCTGGGACTCAGAGCGCCAGCGCGTCATTGAGTCCCGGGATGCCTTGTTCTTCGAGTCCGTGTTTCTCCGTGACCTCGATCGTCACTCGTCCGCTGCCTCCCTGCTTCCGCTCTCTCGGTTGCGGGGGGAGGTCGGCCCTGCAGTCCCATCTGCCCCTGCCGTCCCTGCTGATGTCCCGTCTCAGCAGCCTTCACCCTCGGAGCGTTCTCCAACGGCCGGCACTGGGACTCCACCATCCTCTGACGCCCCCCCTTCGATGTCGTCTAGCTCGCTTGGAGCTGCGTCATCCTTTGTGGCGTCCTCATCTGAGTCCTCATCCACTGAGTCCGTCTCTCCCGCACATTCCGCTACGTCCCCATCCAGTCCACTCACTCCAGTCGTGCCTAGTCCACTTAGTGCTCCTCCATGCCCTGCCCCCATCGAACCTTTTGTTCGTGGCGGCCGCCTGCGTGCCCTTCCCTCTCGCTCCTCTAGTGCTGCAGTGTCCTCTGTTCAACCTTCGCAGACCTCGTCTGGACAGTCCCCAGCGCTGCCCACTGGTATGGACGCCCTGGGCCTAGCCACAGGAGTTGTGCATCCCAGCTCTGTTCTTGGGTACACACTGCTCACATCTGAGCACGAGCGTGCGCTCGAGGCCGCCATCCTTGGGAGCATTGCCGAGTGCAATGCAACGGTTGTCGCCCCGCCGCAACCGCCTGACCCGACCACTGTTCGCCAGGCACGGGTAGCACCCGACTCCCAGCAGTGGGAAGCTGCCATGCGGGACGAGCTGAGAGCCCTAGATGACCACGCTGTATACGAGCTGGTCGATCTCCCACCAGGCCGCAAGGCGATCGATGCCCGCTGGGTCTTCCGTCGTAAGTACAAGCCTAACGGNGCCCACTGGTATGGACGCCCTGGGCCTAGCCACAGGAGTTGTGCATCCCAGCTCTGTTCTTGGGTACACACTGCTCACATCTGAGCACGAGCGTGCGCTCGAGGCCGCCATCCTTGGGAGCATTGCCGAGTGCAATGCAACGGTTGTCGCCCCGCCGCAATCGCCTGACCCGACCACTGTTCGCCAGGCACGGGTAGCACCCGACTCCCAGCAGTGGGAAGCTGCCATGCGGGACGAGCTGAGAGCCCTAGATGACCACGCTGTATACGAGCTGGTCGATCTCCCACCAGGCCGCAAGGCGATCGATGCCCGCTGGGTCTTCCGTCGTAAGTACAAGCCTAACGGTGAGCTCGACAAGTACAAGGCCCGACTCACAGCAAAGGGGTTTTCTCAAGTCCCCGGCGTGGACTTTGACGAGACTTTTGCTCCCGTCGGACGCTACACCACAGCTCGAGCTCTCCTGAGCCTTGTCGCACACCACGACTGGGAGCTCGACCAGATGGATGTAAACAATGCCTTTCTGCACGGTCGGCTGGATGAGGAGATTTACATGGTGCAGCCTCCAGGGTTCTCTGACGGCACCAGTCGAGTTTGGAGACTGCGAAAGGCCCTCTATGGCCTCAAGCAGTCACCACGGTGCTGGAACCAGGAGATTACCTCCACCCTGGAGAAAGGGGGGTATCGCCGGAGCACGGTGGATCCCTCCCTCTTTGTCACTCCACGGTCGGCGCCTTTTGCTGCCATCCTCGTGTACGTCGATGACCTGCTTATTGCGTCCCCGAGTCGCGAAGCTGTGTCAACTGTGAAGTCCCTGCTGCAGTCCACGTACAAAATGAAAGACCTGGGTCCAGCTCACGTGTTTCTTGGCATGGAGCTTGAACGTGACCGTGCTCGTCGCATTCTCCACGTTCACCAGGCCGCGTACGTCAGGAGCCTGGGGGAGCGCTTTGCCCCCTTGCTTGAGTCTGTCCCCACTGCCTCAACACCGATGACGCCTGCCGTGCAGAGGTTGTTGAAAACTCTGGACGTTTCAAAGCTGGGGGAGACAGTGGACGTGACTGACTACCTGCGAGTCATTGGGTCTCTCATGTACCTTGCCACCACCACCAGAGCAGACGTAGCCTTTGCTGTGAACTTCCTTGCGCAGTTCTCACAGTCGCCACGTGCTCGGCACATAGAAGCCGCACTACGTGTTGTGCGGTATGCGCTCTCCACTGCCCGCGTTGGTCTGTGTTATCGGGCGCATCCGTCAGTGGTCGTTGATGGGTACACTGACAGTGATTGGGCGCATGACACAGATGCACGCAGTCGCACTGGCTATGTCTTCCTTGTTGGTGGGACTACGATCTCCTGGAAGAGTGGCAAGGTAGGTTGTGTTGCACGCAGCTCCAGTGAGGCAGAGTATGTTGCTCTTGGTGCTGGAACCTGTGAGAGTGTCTGGTTGTGTCGTTTGTTGCAGCAATTGCGTGTTCCCATTCGCTGCATCACCTTGCGTTGCGACAACCAAAGCACAAAGGCTATTGCTGAGCATGATGGCATGCACCACACTCGCACAAAGCATATCAATGTGGAGCATCATTTTGTGCGTGAGCGTGTGGCTGCAGGCAATGTTCAGATTGTGTGGGTCGACACCCGACAGCAACGTGCAGACTTCCTCACAAAGGCACTTAGCAGCAATGTCTTCAAGGCAGCAATTCACGCTGTTGGTCTGTTGTGTCCTCGTGATCCTCCTGGTTGAGCTGTTGTGCCAGTGCCCGTGTACAGTCTTGTGTCGTGTCACTTCTCGTGACGTCGGTGTAGTGCTTGTTGTACCATTGTGCAAGTCGGCCGTGGGTCATGGGGGAGTGTTGGGATTGTGTCAGTACCACACGGTGACCTCTGGCCTTGTTGCACACTCATCTCACTGACGCAGGTGACTAACTGGAGAGAGACAACTCTTGCTGGCTGCTACGCTGTGGTGGCATGACTTCACGGCGAGTCTCACAACCAGGCATCAGTACAAGTTTCACGGGACTCTGGCTGGCGTGCGTGTGTGCACACACATTTGCCTCGGGTTCACACACTCCCCTGTTCTTTGACAGGTTTTCCCTCCACTGACCTACTTGACAGGTTGCAACTTTTAGTGGGTATTTTGGTTCGGTTCAGTGAACTCGGGTGAGAACGTGCGAGATCGAGCTCGCTGCTTGCTCGCTCGCTCTCTCCCACCCGACGGCTACCACTTCGGTGCGGGTTACCCGTCGTCCTGTGTTCTTTGTTGTTCACTCACTTCCAACTTCCACGCAAACCACCATTGTTGCTTGGTGTCTTCCTTGCACGGGCCCAGCTGCTACTTGCTTGTCTAGCGCAGCAGCCTACAGCGGTCACTACCACCGCAGATGCTGTCTGCATGTGCCCAGCGCTGGATCTGACTGTAGTGTCTTTATTCTCTAGTTTATAAGTGTAATTCTTCCTATAGGATCTGCTGGAAGCTACATCGGAAGAAGAAGTAAAGTGAAAAGCCTTTCTCATGAATGAGTATGGAGACCTTGTACCCGTGTGTTTTGGAAGGTTCCCAGAAACTTTCATTGTTTGTCAAAATTTCTTTAAGAAGTTTCCTTGTGGTCTCTGGAGAATGTTTTTTTGCGGTGTGCATAGTTTGAGTGCATGATTTGGAGGTTCTTGGTTCTAGATGATGGTGGAATGCTAGGGTGCAATCTCTCAAAAACTTTGATACCATGAGGAAATGTAGAAACCCCCTTTACCTGCATTCGTTTTAAGATTTTAGGTCGTAAGGGATACAATGCAACAGACGACACTGAGAATAGTGGAGAGATGGCAAAGATCTGGTTGAGAATGTGAGAGGTTGTGCAAACAATGAAAAAGAGGAAGGCATATCCCCTCTTTCTAACAATCGTGCGTGCATTGGTGCAAGCACATCGGCTAGATTCTGGGATACGTAATTACCTACCAGCTCCCATCTATCAGTAGGCTGGATCCTGGCAACAGTATGGGCCACTCTGGTGTTCAAATGAAACACCGAGGGAAGTAGCGGAAGCGTGAACACGGGCTCTACAAAACTGTGATTGTTCCACAATCGTGGAACCGCAATTAAAAATCGCGGTTCCACGATTCTTTTAGGTACCCACGATTCGGATTATTTGATCCCGGAATCGGGCCAGAATCAGGGGTACTCTGGGTACCGGAGAAGTGGGTGGGGACGGGAAAGGGGGGTGGGGAGGAAATAAAGAGGAAAACGACCAGGTTCGACGCTGGAGCAACCACAGTCTGATCGAGCGCAGTTTGACTGTTGGAACTGCGCCGATCGGGCACAGTTTGACTATTCAAACCGAGCTCGATCATACTGTGCTTGATCTGCGTAGTTTTGTTGATTAAGCACAGTTTGAACAGTCAGACTGAGCTGCTTGGGCTTGGTTTGATAGTTCTAACTGTGCTCAAACATTCAAACTGAGCTAGAAGTGATATTGCCAAAAAAAAGGCCCCCAGGAGCTGGCCACGGAGAAAAATCCTGCTGGCATGTCATAATGTGCAAGATGACGCTCGGACCATCGAAGTGGCTGTGGACCACCATAGAGTGCCTGCATGTGAGTGGCATCAAGTGTAGAGGTCACCCAGATTCACACAACAAAAGCTACGTCGTGGGAGAGTACAGTAGCTGCCTGGAACGACCGACTTCAAGGAGTGAGCCCGAATCTTGAGAGAGAGGTGTCCAGGTGCAGCCATGTTACTCAGTCTCCTGTACAAGGGCCAGGATAGGCCTGTGCCATCCATGCAGGAGACTGGGGACGCTGAGAAATCTGAGGTCAAGGCCATGGTTTTTGTGTCTGATGATGTGGCATCATCAGGCACTGCAGCTCTGGAAATGCCCTCCAGAAGTGTCCAGCCTGTCCACAGTAGTTGCATTTGCATTTTGCCATGTCCCCACCATGACCCCAGCCTCTACCACTCTGATTGCTCCTAACCCTCACCTCCATCTCGACTGCCTGTCTATCTAGGCACAGCAAGAGAGGTTACTCGAGCCTGATGTACAAAAGTGCTCGTTGTCACTGTCCCTGGACCACGAGCCTCCCCTTACAAAATTTCTTCATATGCCTAGAGTTCCTCAAACACCTGACCCACGTCGATGCTCTCAATGTCGGTCACACAAAGATGCTGCAGGGGGTCGTGGTGTGATTCTTTCCATCGCTCACCAAGATGAAGGAGCACTGGGTCCAGCCACTCCAAAATGGAGAAACGGATACCGAGACCCAGGATCCATAGCCTCATCCCAGTACTCCGCTATGGGAGCTCGCTGCTTAGGATAGAGACGGTAAAGCCGGTCAAGGAGTGAGATCATGAGTGTCATGCCTTGTTCCATGTTTTTCTTGGCATGGTTTCCCATGTTCATGATTTCATGCGTTGAGTCGCCATGAGAGAGATGCTAAGATGGCTGAGGGAAACAGAGAAGGTTCAATGCCCCAAATGCTTCTGAGATGGCATAGGATGATTCAACAATGTGGATGAGTACACAGGCATGGTCTTAGAGCTCAAAAAGGACAACAAGGCCAAGATGAGGGTAGTGAGAAAAGGCTTCTGCTAACGATATTGATAGAAAAGTGTTATGCCACTGTAGCAATGTGAGTGAGCTTTAGAGCAGGACCTTAGACCTTAGATGTTCCATTTGTGTAAGATTGGAGGAGGGATTTTCTCTCGTTGCTATGAAACCACTAGTTACTCATGAGGGTACAAGGGGATGGGACTGAGAGTGATGACGATTTTAGGATGATTCCACATAGCAAGATCGTCATAGAAAGCTCATGTTTTAGACAAAATTGCACATAATACATGTGATCTATAATGGGACTAGGAGAGCAAATATAAAGCACGCTGGTGAGCATACACCTTGCTTGTGCACCATGTATGAGGAGGCCACGATGCTACCAGGGGGTTGAGCCCGACCACTCAGTACATATTCAGAGGGGCTACTCACCAATGCACATAATTAAACTGGCACGGTGGCCCCCTAAGGATCAGCACCCGAGACTAATCATACATCTCCCCTAAAAACCGCACGTATGTTCAGAGGTAAATCAAGGCATTCTCAAGATTCCGAGGCCATACTTCCAGCACGAGCAAAACCAAAGAGTTGAGAACATGTAAAAGCAATTTCATGTAGCCATCAGCCACGTTTTGGCAGTGTGTAGCTATAGAGTAACGAGGTTCATCAGTGGTGACCTCGATCTTGTATGGTAGATCTCCAACTACGGCCATAACTCTTAATCTCTTGTGCATTAGTGTGTAAATGTAGTGGTAGACAAGAAGGCATCAAGGTGTGAAGGGCCATAGACTGAGCACAGATATTTGACTTCATCCACTCTTGGTTTAATCCAAGCGGTTTTGGTGGATTATTGAGGCATGTTCATTTGATATGATGGATTGGACCGCCGAGTTACTCTTTGAGATAGCTTGAGAAGTTACTGTCATGTATTCTTTTTTATACAAATCAGATATTTCTCTACTTCCATCAACAGGGTAAGATGTAGCTGCCACAAGAAATCCTCAAGGTGCACTTTTTTCCTCCAAAGTGAGTTATGTTTCGATCGGCTGCCAGCCAGCATTTCCAACCATCATTATTTCTGGCCCCTTGATTTTTCCCATAAATGTTTACATTCCACAACCTCAATAAACTGGAACCTCGTGGTCGACCATTGTGAAGGGCAAGGCGTAGCAAATACTTTAACAATAAAAGCGACAGCCGCTCTCCGTAGAAAAGAAAGCGGCCAGGTGGGGCATATGTTAGGATGCCAAATGACATCGCCACTAGGGGGTATACCACCCCAATGTTGGCGGTAGCAGACTTTGCTCTCAAAGAAAAGCAAATCAAATAAATACTTGATTTTTGTATTCTTTAAGCCAAGTATGCCATTGTAAAAATAACGTGACTCATAATTTCTTGTGAAAACCAACAAACAAGGGCTTGACAGGGACAATGGCAATAGGTGTCATGCCTTTGGATTTTTCCACTCTTTGAGTTTTGCTTTCAACCAGCC
>SZWC01032901.1:1239-20371 GCA_023375785.1 Penium margaritaceum | reverse complement strand
GTCGTGGCAACCGTCTGGCAGCTGCTAGTGGCTGGATCCACCAACCGTCAGTGCTCCGGCGCCAGCTGGACCCGTAGCTGCCACGGCTGTGGCTCATGACGGGTGGAAGCCACACATACCAACACCAGCAAGCACCTGGACGCCGTGGCCGCTGTCTAGTAGCTGTAGGTGGGTGGAGCCACCATCCGTCGGTGCTTCGGCGCCAGCTAGGTCTGCAGGGATCTGCACGAGCATGGACATAAACGAGTGGTCACAGAAAGCTGTACAAACAGACGGAGACGACTCACATCACAACACTCCCAACACTCGTCTTTGTTGTTTCTGAGCACATCCATGGTGTGTGTGTCCCGTGGGATCTCCCCATTCTCTCTCACCCTCCACCCACTCTTCACTAGCAAATGCAAGGGTCATTACAAGGAGTAGGTCAGGAGGGCACATCCATTCGTGATTCCATCCATGAACTCTCTTTCGAAGGATTTAGATTTAAGGGTTCGGTCACCATATGCCCAGTTTTCGGAACTATATGGCTCATTCGCCCGTCGTCGTGCGAAAGATAACGCAGGTATCAACGGACCGTCGGAAATAACGCAGGTATCAACGCCGAGCGAGAAAGCAACCAGCCGCCCACGAGGTAAAAAATATTACTCATCCGCCAACGTTACACAGAAAATACCTGAGGAACCCAGAAACGCTAAAAAAAATGTCATGTTCTCGCCACATACCATGTAGCATTGATGCATGAGATGATTTTTGTCATTCACTATGTCTCAGACGAATGCACCATTGCAATTTTTTCCATGTCAGGTCCAAAACACATGCTGTGATCCAGCATGAAAAAAGGGGTGGGCGGCAGGTTGATTTTGTTGCGGAGGCTGGGCGGATGGTTGCTTTTGTAATGCAAGGTGGGCGGATGGTTGCTTTTCTTCCGAACCANCACCATATGCCCAGTTTTCGGAACTATATGGCTCATTCGCCCGTCGTCGTGCGAAAGATAACGCAGGTATCAACGGACCGTCGGAAATAACGCAGGTATCAACGCCGAGCGAGAAAGCAACCAGCCGCCCACGAGGTAAAAAATATTACTCATCCGCCAACGTTACACAGAAAATACCTGAGGAACCCAGAAACGCTAAAAAAAATGTCATGTTCTCGCCACATACCATGTAGCATTGATGCATGAGATGATTTTTGACATTCACTGTCTCAGACGAATGCACCATTGCAATTTTTTCCATGTCTGGTCCAAAACACATGCTGTGATCCAGCATGAAAAAAGGGGTGGGCGGCAGGTTGATTTTGTTGCGGAGGCTGGGCGGATGGTTGCTTTTGTAATGCAAGGTGGACGGATGGTTGCTTTTCTTCCGAACCACGGGCGGATCGTTACTTTTCTTCCGAACGACGGGCGGATGAGAGTCACACTTTGCGTTTTATGGGTATCTGAGTTATTTCACCCTAGATTTAATTCAACGGCGCAAAGTTAGCCTCGTGTCACCTCGAGGGTGAGGGAACGATCTCACAGGAACACGATGTGGGAGGGCACACAATGAAGAGCATAGTGCAATTCTCTGTGACACGCAACAATGCTTCATCCATAAGACTTGGAGAAAGCACATGTGAAACAGACTGAATTTCACCCAACATGATCCCATGCACTGACGGTGAAAAAAATGACTTGGCACGTAAATGAATAGAATAAATTAAGTAGTTTTCACACAAAGAAAAACAGGGTAACATGTGCAGGTGGTATCCAGAGGAATCTGCCCATTCCCCCCGAGTGAGGGCAGGTCCATGGCACTGCACCAATGGCAATGACCCCCCCCCCCCCCCCCCCCAGCCCACGTTTGTCCTTTGATGATCTCTTCTTGATGCAAGCAACATCAAAAGGTCTAAGCACGCCTCACACTAAGAGTGGAGACCACTCAGGTCCTGCACCCCCTCCCTGACTCATTTCAATGAGTTCAACTGCACCACTGAAGCTGACATGGCGGCGGCGGCGGCCGGTCCGCGGCCTCGCTCCAGCTGCAGCGGCCAGTGCAGCAGCAGCAGCCGTGTCAGGACTCGGGACCGGAGCAGCTGATCCGGCGTCGCAGCCGTATCCGTTGCGGCGAGGGTGGGGCGTGGAGGGTGGCTGCCAGGTGCGCTTACCCTCACATTCCCCGTCGCCCGCGTACGCGACACCCTCGCTGTCCTGCGCGGTTAGCTGGTCTGAGACGAGCTCCGCGGCTCCCGCATTCCACGAGGGCTCCTCCTCCTTCAGCCCCGACCAGTCCACGGTCCGCCTCACGCTCCGCCTCAGTCTGTGCGCGGAGACCGCGGGGGAGCCGGAAGGCTTGGGAGGCTCGGGCTGCAATGCCAAGGCGTCAGCGAAGTCGGCAGATGAGCCAAACGAGACCCGCCGACTTCTAGAAGCCCTGTTGAGGCTGGCTCCTGTGGTGGTTGTCATGCCGATGCTGGACTTTGTGTTGCTGCTTGAAGACCCCCTGCTGCTGCTGCTGCTGCTGCTGCTGCTGCCCCTGATGCTGCCACCGCTGCTGCTGGTGATGCTGCTGCCTGCACCATGCTTGCTGTTGGTGCTGACTTTTGCTCCGCTGCCACTGCTGCTGTTCCCATCACTGCTGCCGCTGGTGCAGCTAGCGTTGCCTTCACTGTCCTTTTGGCTGCTGTCCCCTCCACTGTTGTTGCTGCTGCTGCTGCTGGCCTCTGCGGATACCGAAGTGCTGCGGGAGAGCCTCGCTCCAGAGGGAGAGGGGGAGCTCTCCCTGCTGCGGCCAAGCCTCGATAGCTCCGCCCTCCTGCCACCCGAAAAGATCGACACGGCCACTGCAGCCGACGGAGTGCTCCCTGCTGAATGGCCCGCCAAGTAGTCCTCGGAGGACCGCCTGCCTCCGATCTCTTCATCCGACATGCTGCTGCCGCTGGAAGTTGCCGCTGCGGCCGCTGCCGCTGCTGCAACGCGCAAGAGCGGGCTTGCTTTGCCGCTGCCCAAACCTGAGGACTGCACGGCCAGCACCGCTGCAGCAGCAGCCCTGTTGAGCGCGCGAGGCCGCTGCGTCGGCGAATACTCCATGGCGCTGCTCTCAGGGCTGCTGCTGGTGCTGCCGGGGGCAAAGTCAATGGGCGGGATGGCAGACAAGGACGCGCTGCGGAAGTGTCTGGATCGCCTTGCAGCAGCTGCTGCTGCTGCCACAGCAGCAGTCAACAGAGCCGGTGGGGTCGAGGCTGCTGTACTCGGGTGCTGTGTTGAGGGCAGCTGCACCTGCTGCTGCGGCTGCTGCTGCTGCTCTGAGGGATGGAGTCTGCCTTGAAGTGGCGAAAGCAGAACTTCTGCGCCCTGCCACTGCTCCGGCTGCTTCTCCAGCGAGGACCTCCTTGGTGGAGGCTGCTGCCGAGACAAGGGTGATTGCTCAGGCCTAACCTGTTTCTCCTGCACAGCAGTCTGCTGCTGCTGCTGCTGCTCCTGCTGAGACTGCTCCAGTGGCTGTTGCTGCTGCGGTGGCTGATGCTGCACGGTAGCACCTGCAGCCTTGAGCCGGCTCTCCGTGGAGGCACGGTAGAGGTGCAGAAACTCGTCGTCCGAGTCATTGCGGGTGAGCATCCGCTCCACAGCCTGCACTCGCACGGGCGACACCGGGGGTATTTCGCCAGCAGCAATCCTCTCCACAGCGTCGTCGAGGTACGGGCCCTGCCACTGGGCAGCGGCATGCGGCAGCCCCTGCTGCTGCTGCTGGTTCCCGCCCCCAGCGCCTGCCCCCTCTCCCACCAGCTCCTCTTCGTCCTGGACCTGCACGGGTTGCTGGGGCTGCTGCTGCTGACGCTGCTCGTGCTTGTGCTTGTGCTGCTTGAACATGTCTTGCCAGCGCCGCCTCGCTTCCGACATCTTCGAGCCGCACTTTGCAGCGGCAGTGGCTGCAGTGGCAGCAGCATCTGCCTTCGGCCCTGCAGCAGGCAGGACAGGGGACTTCCCCAACTCATCCACAGAATCGCCAGCGCCGACTGGAGTCTCCGATGAAAGCTGCTGCAGCTGGCTGCTGCTGACGCTGTTGACCTGACAGTCATGGCCATCTTCACCGCTGCTGCTGGAGGTTGAAGGGGTGGAGTTGCTGCTGTTGCTGCTGCTGCTGCTGCTCTTGTTGCCAGTGGCAACCGTGGTGATGCTCCCGTGTCCGCCGCTGCTGGAAGACCCAGCCGTGGCGATGCTCCAGCTGCCGCCGATGCTGCTGCCAGCAGCAGCGGCGGCGCTCCCTCTGCCTCCGCCCAGCCGGCCCTTCAGCCAGCTTGACGGCATGGCCGACGCGACTCCCCAGCAGGGCTTCTGGTTCTGCTCTCCGCTGATGCTCTTCCGCAGAGCAATGGCCTCCGCGATGGCCCTCACCTCCTCGTCTTCTTCGTCATCCTCCTCGTCGTCGACGACGTCCTCCTCCTCCTCCCTCACACCCGTCTCAGCAAACCTGTGAGCCCCCCTTCTTCCGCTCATGTTCAATTTCTTCTCGTCAGGCAGCCCGTAGACAGGAACCGGCTCCTCCCTCTGCGCCGCCACAGCAGCGCCCTTGCCAGCATCGGTGCAACCAACTGAGTACCGCTCCATGCCATGCGACAGCACCACCGGCTGCTGCTGCTGCTCGCCAGAAAGTTCTGCTGCCCTGGAAGCACCGGCAGCACCAATACCTGCACGAGGAAAAGAAGCTGCTGCTGCAGCAGCAGCAGCAGCAGAAACCGCCGCAGCCTCCACTTCCAGAACAGCCGTCTCGCTCCCTCCGTCCACAGACATGCGGAGGTGGTGCTGGCGGTGCCGGTGGTGTCTCGAGTCCGCTGGCAGCCCGTCTGGCGTCGTGGCCGGCCAGGAAGTTGTGCGCTGGTGCTGTCTCGCGCCCGCCGCTGCTACTGCCGCTGCTGCTGCAGCAGCAGGTGTGTGCTTCGCTCCCGCATGAGGAACATCTGGCTCTCTAGGAGGGGATGCCGGAGAGCCTGCTGGAGCGCAAATTGCTACCGCCGATGAAGAGGCTGTCACAGCAGATGGTGTGCCATGCCGGCCGTGTGCTGAGCACCGAGGTGGGGAAGGGGACTCAAGCGCAGAAGCAGTGACAACAGAAGCAGCGCCCGCAGCAACACCACCACAACCAGATCCAGAAGCAGACTCTGTAGCGGCCGCTGCTGCCGCCATCGCTGCTGCGGCCCGAGAGGCTGCATGTGCTGCTTCAACTCCTATTCCTGCGCCTGCTGCCGCTGCTGCTGCTGCTCCATGAGCCAACTTGCCCGAGCGCCTGGCAGCAACGCTGCCGCTGCTGATGCCGGAAACGGATAGGGCTCTGCTGTTGCCCGTGTTGCTACCACCGCTGGCAACGGCGCTGCTGCCGCGGCTGCTACTGCAGCTGCTGACTGCCGCCTCCGCTGTTCCCTCGTCAAGGACAGCAATTGCGGTGTGGGCGTAAGCGGCGCTGCTGGTGGCCTCGAAGGAAGAGGGAGAGAGGGAGGAGTGCGGATGAAGGGGAGATGGCGAGCCGGTTGGCGAGGTGGATGGAGAAAGGGAAGGGGGAGATGATGCTGAGGAAGATGTCAGAGACGACAGAGACAGTAAGGAGGATAGGGAAGAGGAGGAAGAGGAAGGGGAGCTACTTTTCACTGCATTGCAGCAGGGACTGCGCTGTTCAGAAGAATGCTGCTGCTGCTGCTGGCAGCACGGACGATTCTGCGGCTGGCGAACGTGCTGCCGGTGCAGCTGGTTGTGCTTCTGCAGCAGCTGCTGCTGTGTTGGTTGCTGCTGCGCCGGGTGCGCTACTTTGGTGGCGGGCATGGCGCCCAGCTGACAACAGAAAGTCAGGAAGGGAGGAGGCTTGTGGGGGCTGCCTCGCTACTTGCTCCGGAGTCGCTGTTGGGCGCCGTTGGCAGGCAGAACCTTGGACTCGATCGCTGGTGGCACAGAGAACCAGAACCAGGAAAGCCGCTCCTAGAGCCGGGTGTGGAGGAACGACGGAAGGCTAATCGCGGGCCAACGTGGGGATTGCAGCGGATGCAGAAACTGGCCGTCGTACGAACGAAAGTGGCAGTTGTGGGAAGGTCTTGCCACCAATCTGGAATCAGTAGACCCAGGGTGCGGCGGGAACTGGGAAGTTGGAGCGTTGGAAGCGTCGCTCTAGCAGCGGCCGAGTCGGCAAGGGGGGGGGGGGGGGGGGGGGGGGGGGGGGGACGACGACGCACACCGGGCAGGTCCGTGGTGCGATTGATCCAAGGGCGCCGCCTTCCTCGCTGACTCCAGTTTTTGGCAGTTCGAGTGGGACAAAAAAGCCAGGTGCAGCGAATCTAAACTCTTCGGATCCGGGGGGAGGTCGACACGTCGGGCAGGACATCGGAGCTGCTGATCGACTGTGGGCAAGATCTTGCGACGACAGCGGCGCCGCCGCCGATCGTTAATTCCCTTGGCGCTACTTCCTCGTGCGTGACAGAGTCGCCCCATACCTGGAATGCCGCATCGGACCAAAGGCGTCAGTCGTCCAGGCTGGCGGGAAGAGTGAGGCCTGCCCCTACATGTGGTCAATCAATGAGGAGAAGCAATGGAGGAGAACATTTGTATGAGTGTTGGTCCATGTGCGCACGTGACAGATGTCACGGCTGGGAGACGGCGACGAGAACCTTCACTTTCGCCCACTCGTTTCATAACGACAGAAACAATGAGTTTCGATTGCAATAATGAAACGTGCTGATTGAAATTCGATTGGAAGCGTTGTCGCACGACAATGCTATCTTCCACAACGTTTGCCTTGACGGCCACAATTCCACCCCTCGGCTGAGGGAACGGCAATTTGAGGCTGAAATACTCCCCTCTCCCCTCGATTTACACGAGAAAAAGCACAATGTTAGCAGGGTTTTGGAAATGTGACACAAAAGTGACGTATTTATATCAACAGCAACTGCAATGATGAATTATCAGAGGGGAACACAACATGATGCATTTATGGAGGGGCATGCAAAAATGGGAGGAGGTGCGCACAAAATAAAGGAGAAATAATAAGCGAATTCCTGAAAGGCCACACAAAAAGAACAGCTTTTGTGCTTAAAGCACGCCAAGATACGGTCCTTCAAGACAATCTTATGCAATTCCAATGTACGTGTAAGCAACCTTTTACTTTTGAGAATGGAAATAATCACAAACGACGTTCTTCTCTGACAAAGGAGAACAACATATTCAAATTCCCTTTCTAGAATGCCCACTTGAATCCGTAGCCAACATTTTCAGATTTATTCTATTGTAAGAACCACAAAACTAAGAAGGATTTAAGAGGGGAAACAAAACAATACCATCTTTCATATAAAAACCAAAATCATAATTTTGAAGCACACATAGCTTCTACAGCTTAAATACTATTGGGAAAATACCCTTGATATTTTTCAAGAATTTATGGCCCTAAAGGTATTATCTTCATGAAGGCCTTTTAAATACATCTAAGTTATCTTTGAATGTTTTTCAATCATATTTTTGTTTTTTTAGGATGAATGCATTCCTCCATATTTTCTCATTGAACTGGGATTTGATTTGAGGATATTAAGAAATGAATGTTCCATCATAAGCAGATCTGGCGATAGTTGTTTCACATGGCTATGAATATGATGATACAAGATGTTTTATACTTGAAGAGAAATGTGGAACAACAAATAATACTACCAATTAGTACCTAAGTGAAGACTTAGAATGTTAATGTAAAGGAGTAAAGAAGTAGGCTTTACACGAGGCGATTTGAAACATGGGCATGAAAATACTAAATTTCAATAACTTGGTTATGCACACATTTTTCCCTCTTCGGGCAAAGTACAATGACGTGTCAAAATATAAAAACCATTTTTACGTGACCTTCAAAAATTGGCATACTTTTCTTTCATCATGTTTTTAGCTACTCAAAACAGCTATTTTTACCCTTCAGAATTTTTTTCATTTCTACATGCCCCTCCACAACTGTGTCATTCTCCTATTTCTGGATACATAGTGTTCACTTATGTGTGCCTTTCTAGGAACATGTCATTTAACATGCTCATTTTACAACCCTACTAACGTTTCATTATCTTACAATCTGCATCTAATTGCTCACCCACTACTAGTGGTTGAGAAAATACAAATCATGTCATCCACTACTCCCAAGAAAACCCACTACTTGTGGGTTTTCTTGGGAAAATAGTGAGTGTTTTGACGATCATATAGCCTACATGCACCATGGTATTGTTCCAAAGCCATGTCTCAAATGGAGGGAGTGGGCTTATGATCAAGTCTCGCCCACAAGATTCTTCACCCACCCATATCATGGATAACCTTTAATGAGAGACAAAGGATGGGTGATGGAAATTTTTTCTTTAAAGCTTTTCTAGCATTTTTCATAACTTCGCTTCTAAGGTAAGAAAAATATCTTTTCTTTTTCAATGAAGACGACCAACATAATGAATTTTGATTAAGAAAAAGTGTTCTCATGATGAAAATCAACTATCCACTCCTGATATTCATGTGTCACATTGGACATGATCCACACGAATATGGATGTGGAGGGCCTATATCACCAGATTTTCAAGCATTAAATTCTATAAGAGTTGAAGTTTATAGTATAAGCTTGTAAGTGGGTTTAAATCATGTTACCACTCACCCCTTCCCAACCATGGCCAAAAGGTTATTTTCAATAGATGAGGGTACAAATATGGTAGCTTCACAAAGGCACCCATGGATTTGTTTACAAAGCTAAAGAATGCAAATGTTTTGGCATCAACGAGAAATACAATGATCAAGCATTGTTTCCACCCTTTGATGAACACAAACCATTGCTTCTTCTCCATGTTTGGATGACTATAGTGAAAAGATGAAATCTTGCATTTTTCAATGTTTTTATGAATCCACACGTAAGAACACGTTTATGTGGCACGGCGACATCAAGGTGCACACCTTATATAAAAATTGATTTTGCTCTGGATTGGATTGATACCATTGATTTACACTTTTTTGCATGATCAAAGCTAGCATATGCAAGCTCACAATACAAAAGCATTGCTTCCTCCAAATGATGTTTAGAGGGAGGGGTATGGTTGGGGGAAGAGAACGTAATCAATGACCATAGGTGAGAATAAGCAAAAATTATATTTTGAAAACCACTTTAGCTAATTGATGCATGAGTTCAACAAATCCATGGCTTTGAAACTATGTGCGCTATATGATCCACTATAAGGAACTCAGTTCACTACAAAACAAATGTTACTCTGCCACAAGAGGATCATAAAAATGGCACCCTAAAAACCTACTCTAAATTATATTGGTACATTTTCATTAAATTACTGAAGCCAAATAACCAAAACATCAAATTTGTTTTGTGTTGTTTTTACAGGCTTGTTGATTGGTCAAGTACCAATGAAGGAAGGACCTTGCAACATGTTAGGAGAGAAGAGGTAACACATTCATTGTGTGATTTGCTACTATAGTGCACTTATTTTAAACATAAACATGCAGTATGACAGTACGTTGTAACTGTTAGAGGTGAAAATTACTAAGCCTATTTTCTCATCAAGTTGGCGCAGTCGCCTTCAAAATTAAATGAGCATTCAAGGAGTTAGGGAATTTTCTCTAAGCAGATTCTCGGGTTCAACGGAGGAGATTTTCTCCACTTTTACATCCAAGATTTAGTTTTGGCATCTAGGTCCATAGGGGGAATGGACCCTAAAGTTGTAAAATACTATATGTTGCATGCATTGTAGGGTTGTGCATGCTTTCTCACCCAGACTAGTCAGTATCTATGCTGTGCAAATACGCACTGCTGGGTTTTGGGCTAGGTCCAGTCAGGGTGGGGCTACACCTGACTGGGCATTGTGGACCACCCTGCACTAGTTACAACTTGAGCACGACTCAGCAATAGCATGCAAGGTCTAGATTGGGGATCTCTGTGCATGAATGCATGCATTCATGACAAAACATTATATCACAACATGCATGCACGAGTCATCAGCCACATGCCAAGCCAAAAGTAAGGACCACTCTACATTAGCACAGCCATGTATGACTCAACAGCATGAGCTAATAGAGGGGCTACTACCAGAGCTTAGAATCTTCCCACCTGCAGCCAGACGCTTCTACCAGCTTAGACAGCTGTCAACTTACCAACAGCCTAATATAAAAGGTGGCCAGCCTGGAAGTCTTCATTCAACAACTCAGTCATCACCAAGCATTCATTTTTCCTACAACCTACCATAACAGCTTCCACCAGTTCCAAACATCGCTAGAGGCCAAGACTTAGTAGAAACTCTTCTCAAGACCCGAGAAAGCCTTGCAGCACTCCGCCTGCCTGGGTAGGAGGACGCCCTTGATTAGCTGAAAGCCTGATTATCGAGAAAAGGTAGCCAGACTACGTTTTAGACAAGAGCTAATTTGATGGAGCTGTCTTGCTAGACATTTTCCACCTGTGGGCCACGAGTTGTGTCTAGGCGTGTGAGTCCAGAGTTAGACTCTAGTAGAGCTATGTTTGTTCTATTATTTCCTGTACTATAGTTGTGATCAACTTCAACTATTCAATCCTAGCATTCTCCTTATTCCAGCATTTCAATCTATCTGTAGTTGCTCCTTAAGCACAACTATCCCTACAACAAGGAACCTAACCCTTGCTCCACCCCACAATCATCAACAGGGTATCAGAGGAAAGTTAGTGCTGATAGAATCTAATCGCCTAAGCCAACAAACAACTGATGTCTTCAAACGCCCAAGGTGGGATCCAGCTTACAAATTTCAGAGGCAACGTGAATTACATGAGCAACATGGAGATGGAGAATTCAAGTGTAGAATCTACACCTCTTGATGAGAATTATGTCCTACATTGTTGATACATGGAGCACGATCAGGATCGCCACGTGGCGGAGCAAAACGTAAGGTGGAAGAAGCGCAACGCTTGGCAGATGGAGCAAAGCGCATGACGTAGCAAGAAGTAGCTACGTGCCAGGCTATGGAGCAAGAGACCATGGAATTAAGATAGAAACTTGGTGCAAAAGAGGTACTCTACCAGTAGGAGCAACTCACAAGTGATGCTCATTTGAATCAGCTTCATCAGCAGATGGCATGGTTATAGCATGAGAACCAGCTATAACAGCAACAACAATAGCAATAGCACTAGAAACAGTTTAATCATGCCTAGAAAGCTTCACAAGCATCATCACCACATCTTACTAAGCCAATTCCTCCACCAGTCATGTAATAATGTATCATTCCTCCACAGCTGCCACCAGTACCATCAGAACAAGTAGGAATGCAACAGTAGTTTCCAGCCTAACAACCACACAATTTATTGGGTATACCTATGATGACACTGTTTCAACCATTTCCTCAAGCACCAACGCCTCAGACATACATGGGGAAACCACATCCAATAGTGTAGCTTGTGTTCTAGGCGCAATTGACGGCAGCAAACGTGCAGAAGTGTCACACAAGTAACCCAACATCTCGAACACAAGGAGTTGGGTACCAGTGGTTAGAGGACATTGTGCCAGCAACATCAGCCTATTTGAATTTGCACAAGATCAAGACTGACTAGTTTGATGGCGAGAACTTCCCGCACTAGGCCCATAAGTTCAAACACGTGGCCCAGATTCACATCATTTGGAATTTCTTCACTGGCTATTACGTTCCTCCTCCCATAGGGTCTCCACCACACATTGTGTCAAAGTTCAACTAATTCATGCAAGTTGGATACATGGTGCTTGACAACCAGCTAAGTCCTTGCATCCAGCAAGCCATTTGCATGTACGAGATAACTGTTGAGCCATCCAAACATGCATGATCCTATTTAGTACGAACTTTCATGTCAAGTGACTCCACTTTCAAGTCTCATCTCCTCACAAAGCTCTTCCACATCAGCTTTAGTAGCTTGAGTGACATTGAGAGCTACATCAACAAAGAACTTTCGCTCCACGACCAACTTGTCATCACAAACGCACCCATCTTTGAGACCAATTTTGTGACCTTCCTAATCAACAGCCTCGCTAGAGACTGGGATGGCGTGAAGAAATGTCTTAAGTTCAAGCGTGAAGCAAAATTCATAGAGGCTTAGTTATGTACGATGTTGTTGACAGAGCAGCAAGACAGCCAACTTATAAGAAAAAAAAGTACACATTTTCAAGAATTCATCTTACCATAATGAAGGAGAGAAGAGCGCATTTCACTCCCAACAGAACAGCCATGACGTGATGAAGTCAACGTACTACCATGAAAGACGTGCTCCCTCCCAAACGCAATCGCACGGCGTGCCATAGGCCACCTGACCGGATCACATCCTTATATCACATACCATTATTGTAAAAAGAAAGGACACATGAAGAAAGACTTCTTCAAGAGGTTGTTTGATGAGGAGAAAGGGAGGATGTAGAGCAACTTCAAGGGTAAGAAGCGAGGGGGGGAGAAGGAGAGTTGAGGAGAAATAATTAAAAGGGTAGTCAAGAGTCCGACAAGAAGGCAAAGGAGCTGGTCAGAGGGTAGTAGTTTGACTACACTACAACTGTGTTCCAGGTTTCAGACAATCAAGCGATAGGCTCATGCGCTCGCCATATGTTTGGTACCTAGATAGCGGGATTACTTCACACATCACGTACCACAAATTCAACCTCCACAACTATGAGCCTTTATATTGGAGCTATGTTATAGTCGCCAACAACAAGCAAGTGCCGGTGCTCGGCAAGGGCATGATGATCGTGATAGGGTATGATGGAGGACAAGTCAAGTTTGACAACGTCCTCTACATACCTGAGATTACCATTAACCTTCTCTCCCTTGGGTAGCTCATGAAGAAAGGAGGTCACATCATCAATAATGGAAGGCATGTCACACTCAAAAGCCATGAAGGAAGAACCTCTGCCCAATGTCAACTCCTCGCTCATGGCATGACTGAGCTGCACTTCAGAACACCAGCACAAAATGAGACGGATCCCCCATTTGCAAGACCAAGTCTACACCAACCAGCAAGTGTAAATGTTGTATTGTGACATAAGAGGTTTGAACATATCTGCAATCAGTTTGTAGAATCCATGGTGAAGAAGGGTTATGTCAACGGCCTCGACATCAAGAAAAGTGGCCAAGGCAAAACCGACCCTTGTGAGGACTACGTTCGTGCCAAGTTTCCACGACAAATGTTTCCTCCAGGGAGCAAGCAAAATGTCTAGTTTGCAATTTTGTACTCATCCATGAACAATAATTTTAAATGGTGCATTCATCCCACTTGTGCACTCAATTGGTGGGGTTGGTGGGGCCGTTTTGGGATTAAACATGCCATCCTTCATATCCCTCATGAAGACCCGTCAATGTCGTGAGTGAACGTGGAATGACACAAAAACATCCACGCGAGAGACGACAAAGTGTAGAAATGTGTACAATTCAATGCACATCCACAAATTGTTTATGAATCAACATGGGCAATTGATGTTGGCTAACAAATACAAGCACTAGAGTCATATATATTTTGCTCATTTATCAACAGACGTACATATTTGACTGAGATTTAAATGCTCTTCACTTAAAATGTTATTTTCATATGAGAGGTCTCACAATGCTTATCAATCACTCATTATGAGTTCATCGACAACATTTCAACGGTGAACAAATCCACAATATGAGGGTTGGATGTTTTAAATTTTTTAACCATCTAACCTCGGATACTAAAGATACCCAAATCGTTTGGGGTCTATGGAGATATTAGCATGGGAGGTAGCAGTGAATCGTTTGAATTGAATAACATGCAATACATATTGTGAGGAATTTTTTTGTGAGATGTTTTTCTGTTCACTTTTTACATATGAATACCATACTCTAGATAACATTTTGTTCAAGCGTCACTGACAGTCTAGTAATAGGTTAACCTTTTTACAACCCATATAGCGGTTGTAAAAAAATACAAGAGTGTTTGTAGATGAATTTGGTGTGGGTTTCATTCTAAAACAAGGACTACTATACATGTAGGTTATGGAACGGAAACACAAATATGACCTTCAAAATTGTAATGTCTAGCACATGTTTTACATGTTCTTGTTAATATCCTTTAATTGAGTGACAAAGGAAAATGTTTAAAAGGTCAAAATAGAAGTATATTTTTTTCATGTCAGCATAAAACATTAAGCTTATTCTAAGAGAATTAAAGGAAGTTTTAAAATTAGATACTGAGGAATTATTGTTTTTCTCATGTTTGGCACTAATTACCATCTTCAATTCAACCACAATTGTATTATATTCACCACCACAGTCACTACCCAAATGCACTACCACCTTACGTCGCACCAATATTTCGTACCTTATGCATTACACCTACATTATACACTAGTATTTTCTTTCATGCACCAACCAACCTCAAGCGCATCAATCACACAAACATAAATTGGTACACATTAGTGCACACCATCCAAAAACATATCCATAGAGATCCACTTACACTCCCCTCATACACTTTCTACCCTCCCCTCCTTTGGAAGTTAACCAAAAATCAACCAAGTACACAAAAGTCCACACATTTCATACACATAGTCGTACTACTCCACTTACACTCCCCTTGTACACTTTCCAACCCTCCCTATCGAGCCAATCACCAACAACCACATCATTCTAACCAACATACATAAGTCTATGGGTATGCACACAACCTACACTTCTCCACATGCATGTAAACTTACTGTATCCACATACACGTTCTGCTCTTGACTAACATCTATGCCCAACAACCACTCACTAAGTCAATCAACACATGGTTTGTTTGTAGTATCTTCCATGTAAGCAACCTATGTAGCTGAAAACACCATGCAAACTTAGATATTCAGGACATCAATGAAATCCCTGCACATTAAACGTTTTATTGCCTTTAAAAGGCTATTATTTTGGACATTGTTAGGATAAGAAAATAAGGGATATATTTTATAATCTATTTAGATGTATTTCATGAATGATGCACGCCTAGAGAAGGTTTTGACAATAAACAAAGTGGGTTTGATGTTGCAAAGGATTGGAACAACATATCTATCATGTTGTGAAGTGGCACAAGTGCGTTCATTACATTTTTGCATTATATGGAGGCTTCCTTGTGTTTAGATGAAACTAACAAGGTTAATTGAAGTTGACACTATGATGTACACTACTATCCCTCTAAAGTATCAACGACATGCTCAAACGCATGTACCACTCCTAAACCTTTTGAACCCTAATGGAAAGCCGGACACTACATTCGATAGCTTACAACTTTGTGAAAAACAACAAGTTGGCCACACTACATTACATAAGCACGGCTCCACGTCGTGTCAAATGCATCCTATCATACTTCCTTCATTTGGATTGGTGTTATTTTAGGTACCAAGATCAACATTAAATTTCAGATTTAATGCCTTCATTGGAAAACAAGATGTTATTGCCTTCCAGTTCAAGGCATCAAGAGGTTGTACCAAGGTGGAAGGGCCTTTCATAAATCATTGTAAACCAAATAATGTGAAGAAGTAATGGAGCCCATCCAGAGTCATAGGTTAAGGCAACTCCTTCAAAGCCCTTTTTGTCGTTGTTTCTAGCTTTTCTTGTCAAAGCCTGTGCAATTGTAATTATTATGCCTTAAGGTGGTAACACTTCCAAATGGTGATAGAGCAAGACTGATCCTCATCATCTCAACGGCAAAAGACCTTTGGTGGCTGAGAGCACTTCTTCATTATGAAATAGAAAGGAATGCCAAATGTCTTCCCACACATGACTTTACCCTGATCATCAATATGATGACATCTAGCTTAGTTATCAAATGCAAATTTGATGGTCAACAAGCGTGTTTTCCTTTTCTCACAAAATAACATGAGATATCTTGTTTTTCTATCCTTTTTGGAGGACTTCAATATATTTCCCTTCAACAATGTCGGCTGAAAACTTTGTCAACTTCCTATCACATCTTTTTATGATTTTTTATGGTGCACGACGGGTGCCATTGGATAAGTAGGATTCTTGGATTTGAAGGGAATACTTTCATTAGAGTGTTGCATGCTTCCTTCAAAAGCTGTTCCATGACCATGGTTCACCCAAACCCAAGGCTTCCTGTCTTATCCAAATTTCTCCCCATGGATCATTCACTTTTAGATGACACAAATTGTGCACTCATTTACCCTTTAAAGTGGTGCACCAAGACGAACCAAGAATCTCCTCCTTTGCCCTCTCAAAGATTGGTTCAATGTGGCTGTGAATATGTCCCAATTGTTTTCTATCCTTCATCTTATCCATTACATTCCTTCAACATTTATTTGGATAAAAATTTACCGAAGAAATAGATTTTTCTCTAAGATCCTAAGATAAGCAAAGTTGGCTTAAAGCTCCACCTTGATCCCCCATTCCACCTCCCTATACTCTGGTTTAAAGGGAGGCATTGAACACAAATGATGTAAAATTTGTTTGTAAAAAAGGGGTAGAAAATTTTCATTAAGAGAATTTTAATACACAGGTAGGAGGAAATAACACTATGAATTATGTAATTGACCAAATGGTACATTTACGGTCCTTCCTTAACTTCAGAGGCTATTACATTTCTGATTAAAGAAAGGAAGACATTAATTGGAGGAAGAGTGGCAAAGATATGCCTCTTCCCTTCTTTACTCCACTTGGGAACATAAGGTCACCACGATTGTGTGTATGTTCCTGTCTATTGGATCTTAAGGTGAAATAATGGATTATGACAAAGCTGAATATCAGGTTCTAAACATGAAAATATTTGGATAGGAAACCCCTCATTCAGGTTGTGTCCTTCCTTTGAACTCTCCTTGCACCTGGAGAGAGATGGTTTGACTCCAGGCTAACCAAGCTGCATATGGTGTAAATCGGAGTAGAGAAAGAGATAAGGAGAGAGGTTAGAGATAGATCATAAGTAAGAAAAAGGGAGGAGGAGAGATATGAAGTAAGATAGAGACAGGAGAGATAGAGGAGTGTGTGTTTGTGTGTGTGTGTGAGAGAGAGAGAGAGAGAGAGAGAGAGAGAGAGAGAGAGAGAGAGAGAGAGAGAGAGAGAGAGAGAGAGAGAGAGAGAGAGAGAGAGAGAGAGAGAGAGAGATTTTGTGTGATAATGGACTTTGATGGGCAATGTATGGATGATCAGTTGTATGTGGGGTGAGAGGAGATATAATGAGAATTTAGTTTTGTATGTTTAGTTGGAGGTGACCTTTTCTCTTGTTCAAATTCTATGTTGTTTGTTATTCATCATTAGATGAACTCCTTCCTATGAAACTTTATGATGTGCACATCAAGAGGAAGGAAAGTTATTGTTTTATACCATGTTATAAATTTTGTACCAAATGTAGAGTGTGGTTAGAACTTTGCATCAAATTGTATTGGCAAGCTCGGAAAAGTCAATCGTTCAAGTTTGAGTGTAATAAATTTGGTATTTCCCATTATTGAGAGGAATATTCCTTGCTCAAATCTCTATAGATGTTTGTGTGCCTTGATTCATGTTGTTGCTTTGTTTTCATAGGTATGATTGTTGTAACTAATTTCAACATTTTCATAGGTATGATATTTTAATAAATGAAAATATTGTTGAAACAAATTCATTACTCAATTAATATTGTGAATTTGTGACATGCTTTTTATGAGATAAATTCATTTTTTCCTAAAGGTTTACATGACGTTTTACTTTGGTTGCAGAAAAGACAACAGTATCCATGAAAATCATGTATATAAAAATTATAATAAGAAGTTTTCTGGAATTTTAATCTAGAAATTTCTGTATTTTGTTTGTTTTATTCAATGCAAATTCTTATTCTCTATATTATATATCAATAATGATGACCCCATAACAGGAACAATATTAATGGTTTATTGACATGGATATTCTTTGTGCACTTTTCTCACTTGGTTGTAGGTAAGGACGTTGAAGATGAGGGAAATAAAGGGACACAAACTAGAGTGAGATCACATCAGTTGAGGGAGAAGAATCGAGATTTGCATAAGGGTACAATAAACGAGCCCACAGTGGGCATTGTGATGACTCAATGAGGAGGGATTGAGCAAGCAGCATGCTTGTGCTTGCCACCCTCACTAGTGTCAGAGGGAAAAACCACCTCGAAAATAAAAAACATAAAACATTGGTGTTTATTGCTCAGGTTCAGCACTCTAGAATACTTATTGCCGAATAACAACGCGTACATTATTGAACAATTGTGCAAATGCGTGTGTGTAAAAGAAACATGCAGTGAACTTGTGGCGTACATTGCATCATCTTATGTCCCACACTTCAAGGGATTCGATCTCCACAAAGCTTGACGATAACATCATAGTAGGCATCCCCATGGTAGTGTAGACGTCATTAAGGCCCTTCTGAAATCAATCTCTTGAGTAAATGTGACAAGTGTGGAACGAGGGCAAAGGTCATCGTGTATTTTTGAATTACACAAGAACATCGTTTATGGCGATGCGATTAAGCTAGAAATCTCCCTTTTTAGATGAAGGAATGGAGACAGGTGCGTTCATTGCATCCTTTTCTAAATGACACCGATCCAAACACCCATATTCATTGTGTTGGTTGAAAACGCCATTGAGATGAACCATAATCCTACACACATTATCTTTTCCTTACGGTTAAGAGAGGAAGATATTGTAGGGAGCTGCATTTGAAAAAATAGTAGTAGAATTTGTTTTTTGGTGTTATCTTTTCACATTGTTTTGTGATGATGTTGCATGACCTCATTGATCATGTCGTTTTTGTCAAATAAACCTGCATATGTTGAAATTGTAATAAAGAAAAATCCTCTGTATGTAAAAGAATGTATTAGTGATGTGAATGCTTGATTCATCAAAACTCTCCATGTTTGCATAAAGTGAGGAACGGTTGATGGACGGAATTTACCAAAAATTTGAAGCTATTGATCACATGCTCCACCCAAGCATCCCGGAATTATTTATGAAAATGAATGTTAGTGGGAGGTTTAAAGTGGTTAGCGTTGGTAGATGATATGCAACGCGGGGAGCGCATACACCGAGGCGCAGGTCATAATTGTTTCTATCATTTTCCATTATCTATATCTATGTAGATATAGATATTAATATAGATATAGACATAAATATAGATATAGAGATAGATAAAGATATAGATATAGATATAGATATAGATATAGATATAGATATGGATATAGATATAGATATA
>SZWC01032899.1:5032-20373 GCA_023375785.1 Penium margaritaceum | reverse complement strand
CATCGACGACGCTCGACATGGTCCATGGGATGTGGTCGTTCCCGTTCCACCCAAACCAACATGTGACGAGGCTGAGGCTGCATGGCGCCACCTTAAGGCTCGGTGGGACGCCATGTATGACCATGCGTCGTCAAGTCCTCACACCATGTGTTGGATTTTGGGTATGCGCGCTCCAACTAGCCGCCCAGTGTACGCGAAAAGTGACTGGCAGCCGTGGGTGCAGATGCATCCCATGACGTTGTCGCGTCTGTGACCCCATGGTTCTTTCGTCCATTAATCGTCAATTTTTTTCTATGGGATGCCCAGGATATACGCTTCATATTGCACACGGTTTAATAACAGGTACTCCATATGAATGAACACTTCAGACTTCTCATTACTACTTCGTACAGTGAGGTTGTGCCACTTTAGTGTCTACATCCACAACATGAACGTTTCCCAATCCCATGGTTGTTTTGTTATTAATCATGTACTTTTCACAATGGCATGTCCATCAACGTCTCCAGCGTAATCGGCGTCCATTCCATTGACACACTTTCCACACATTGGTAGAATTTGTTGCTGTTGTTGAGCTTTTACTGTTGTCATGTTATGGATACACGCTTCATATTGCACACGGTTTAATAACAGAANGAACACTACCCAATACTACAACTTACAGGGATGTTCATACCCTTCATTGTCTCAATCCAATATTCCACATCCACAGCACTCAGTGTGCACAGCCACTGATGAAAGGACCTGGAAGTCCACTGACCAACCATCGCTGGACCGAAGGAGGCAAAGAATGGATCCAGGCCATGATATCACATGCCGGACACAAGATTCCAGTAACACTGCAACCATGATGGTAGCAGTCCATAAACTCCAACTCTTCTTCAGTGTCGGTTGAAGTAGAGTCTGTGCCCTCTTCGTCCCAATCCTTTACGTCGTAAAAGACATCATCCTGCTGGTCCTGACACGCTCCATCCTTACAAGGACACATATACATCTTCACAATGTGCACTGGCCTTGGTCTCCACTCCTTCCACGTCATGACAATGTATGTCACTCCCGCACCAGCCAGGAATGAAGTTACACATTCCATGGTTTGTGTGTGGATGTCAAACATTGTTGACTTCAGTGAACTTGTGAAAAAGAGAATGAATCACTCGACTCTCTTTGACATTTATACCTCACTTTGGCAACACTTTTGTGGGTAATTGTTCTAATTGTATCAGCTTTTGTGGGTAATTGTTATAAGTGTATCCGTTACATTCACAAAAGCCTGGGTTTAACAAGTGGACACAAGAGAACAAGCATGATTTTGTACAAAACATGTCAAAATTTGATTCAACTCCATGGCGTTGTCCAAACTANCAACCATGGAGCCCCATTGCTGGAGGCAAACCACCGAACAGCTGCTCCTATGGGTCATTCCAGTCGACACCTTTTCTCCTTCGCCATGACCTGCACCAGACACATAAGAACAATACACAATGAATGAGCACATTTGCATAACTCACAAATGAGAACAAACTGTGTATGCAGCACAAACATAACAAACGTCCTTACATGTTAGAAGACATCGGGCTCGTCATCCCACTCCTCTGCGCACTCCTCCCAACCGTCCATGATGCATGCCTGTTGCTGTTCACGAACTTTCCTTGCCTCCCACTCCCTCTGCTACTGCGCGTCTGTGAATTGGTCGCCGTCCTTGACGTCCTCATCTGAGTCAGTGAGGATGTGCCTTTCTGGGTCGTAAATCTCCTCTTGCGTAGAGTCGTAGCCTGCTGCATCGGGGTCATACTCAACGTCGTCTGTTGGTCCACCCGCTGCTCCTCTTGCCCTTGCAGTTGCTGCCACCACTGCAGAGGCAGCAGGAGCAACTCTGTTAGCTGCTTCTGAGGTGCTCCTGCGCCCCGCCTGCCCCGCCCATCCCCACCCTGCGCCAATGCCAAGCACGGTCGTCCCTGGACTGGTTGCTGCTCCAGTCGTGCTTCTGCGGCCCGCCTGCCCTGCCCATCCCGATCCTGCGCCAATGCCCAACAGGCTCGTCCCTGGACTGTCGTCGGAAAGTAGGACCACATTTTCTGCTGCAGTACCTCCACCACGTGAACCCCCTGTGGTGCTTCGGGGGGTACCAGTGGCAGCTGCGGCGACTGCGGCTGCTACTGTTGCACCTTCATTCTCCGCTTGGGTCTTTGCTGGGGGCCACCTGCCTGCCAATGCCTCTGCCCTCACGGCAGCTTCAGCGCGCTGGAGTCGGCGAGTCAGAGCATTGGCTGCAGCCTCAACCGCAGGAGCCACAGCAGGCTCGTTTGTACACTTTTTTTTCGTGTGACCCTTTTGGCCACATCGCGGGCAGATGTAGTTCTTCCGCCGTTTGTCCTCTCGGTCCCACCATGCACTCTTCGGCCGTCCGGCTCCACGCTTCGGTCCTGGCTGCTGCCACAACACACCCTTCTCGACTTTGAGCGAAGCTGGGTTAACGCCTGGCATAGGGAAGTTGTAGGTGCGCCTGTAGGCCATACGCGTGAGTCCCACGTCGCACAATGCCTCGGCCTGCTCCCCACGACCGATGACGAATGCGCACACATGTGCACATGGCTGGCCCCACTCCTTCTAGGTACCGCAGGTGCACGTGCGGTCCTGCACGTTCACCTTGCGGGTCCTGTTGCTCGCACCCGTGACACTGCAACTCTGCGGCCCTTCCTCCGTGACGTCGTACGTGTGCGCAAGGACGCTGCTATTCGGAAGGCGCTTTGCTGCTGTTGGCGCCAGTTGCCCCTCGCACGACTTGCTCAACTTGCGCCTCTCTGCAAGCAAACGCTGCACCCTTATGTACAGGGACACAAAGCAGTAAAACGGGAAAAGTTTCCTGCACTCAACGATGCGGGCGTTCAAAGACTCCACAGCGTTCGAGGTGGTGTGTCCACCACGGCCGACAGGACAGTACAGCCTGGCCCACTGCTCCCTCGGTATGCCGCCCACCCTGTCTGCTCCAAGGAGATACACTGCAGCGCGGGAGTTCACTGCGCGCAGTTGTTCTTCACACCTTGTCAACTCAGCGGGAGTCAACGCATGTGCCAGTCGCCAAAACCAGTAACCTGCTTGTTTGCCGAACTTTTGCCTTATGTTCTGCCGCAGGTGGTAGCATCAGTAGGTGTGGTGAGCCCCTGGCAGCTCCTTCTCGACAGCATTCAACAAACCTTTGTCACGGTCCGAAATGACGACCGTACCCTTCTCCGCTGCTGTCCAGTATGCGATTGCCAGCTGTTCCAAAAACCATGTCCAGTTGTCTTCATTTTCTCCCTGCACCATGGCCCACGCCATCGGCACGGCGTTGTCGTTGGCGTCGAAAAATTGGCTTATGAGGAGCACTTGTTTGTTGCCATTTTTGAGATGTGTGCCGTCCATCGTGAGGATTCGACGTGCGTGCTGGAACCCGAGGACGGTAGCACCAGGGGCGACAAACGCTCTCTTGAAAACACCCTCCGCAGTCGCCTCCGCAACAGCATGTGTGTTGTGGTCCACCCGCTTCAGCTGCAGTGCACAGAGCACATTGCGTTAGCTTATGTTCACATAAGCCCGGGAAAACAGGTAGGCCACATGCGGAACCCACGTACCTTGGCGCAGTACAGTGGGAACAGGCTCCAGGATAAGGCTTTGGGGCCGATGAGATGTTCCTGCGCTTTCGTCTTCGCCCGGTACATGGTGTTTTTGTCTACGGCCTTGCCTGTGGCTTTGCGCACAACAGCAGCCAACGTCTTCACGTCTGCTGTAGGATTCCGCTTCAGGGTTGACTCAATATGAGGCGCCACCCACTTCACTGTCTTTGCCGGGTCTCCACGCCCAACACCCGGGACACACTTATGACCGTCGACAAACTCGGCCACCACAACACCAGAACCATTTGCCGCGACATGGGCACGTAGCAACCACGGGTAGTCCTTTTCCTTGAACTGCCCGCACCGTGCAGTGAACCGCGTCTTCTCACTGCGTAGCCAGCGAATCGTCATCCGGTTTGTGATGGCGTAGTCGTCCACTGCAGCGCGCGCCTCAGCCATGTCCCGGAATGACATCCCACCGGGAAAAGTACTTTCCGCCCTTCTGCGTTTTGGGGCCTCACCAGACGCCTCATCGTCGGAGGAAACTGCAAGACAAACAAGGACATGGCAGGATTCAAAAACTGGATCGAGAACCAAGTATTGTTCACACCAAGGGAATACGTGACTGAATTTTTACCAGCCACATGAATCGGTCGGGAAAGCCTCAAAGTGTCTCTTGCTTGTTCGGGCGAGATGAGGAGCACCTGAGCACGCTGCTCATGCTCAAAGTGCTCGTCGTACACGAGGTTTCGAGAGGATGGGGTTTGGGACACGAGACCTGGCTCGTTGAGTTGCGGACGTGAGAGACCACGGCGTTCAGAAACCACAATAGCGTCGCCTGACCTACGCCTACGTGAGGCTGCCCAGTGCAGCTGGGCAGCCATTTTGGACGACCTGGGTACATTACATGTAAAATGAGAAGTAAATACACTAGATACCCATTCTCACCGGGCTCAGAGGCATCCACAAGCGCTTCCATGGCGCGCGGCTGTCCTTCGTGGTGGGTGTCTCTCCAGCATGACGGGGCCTTGGACCGTACTGTCGACAACGGTCGAGAGTAGGGTCCAATGCGTGACCATCGGACACCTTGGACAGGACGCTGGAACGCGATTGTCTCCCAGCCAGACGTTGGCGCAACGTTTGCATGGTACAGAAAATAGACACCGTGGCACGGGTTCGGGGGGAGTTGATAGTCCTCGTTCATGCACGAAATGCGACTCGATGTGTCTCGTTGCCTTGCGTAGAGTCGCCGCATGGAACATCGCGTTCACGACGAATACACAACAGTGGACAGGCTGGCGGTTGCTGACCGCGACAGCCTGCGGCCTGACGTTGCATGCCGTGCTTACCGTTTGACAATGCCGATGACTAGGATCCGTTTCTTCGTACGACAATTGGTACTTTCTTGAATACCGGCTAAACACAACGGAAGTCCGCCAAGTTCCCTTGGCAGAAACATGATCCCCCCGTAATACAATTGCTGTTTCGAGGGGTCTCCGACATATTACGCCTTCCTGCGAACACTATTGGACGGTCTCATTTTCCGCCACCAGAAGAGCGCTGACCCTTAGCCCGCCGTTTATGCACAACGGACAATACAGTTTTCACGTTTCGGCGATCGCGCTTTTTATTCAAAAAATAATCACCCCATATCCACAACATTCAAATAACAACGCCATGCCGGTATGGCGTAGTAACAACGGGCGTAGTGGACATGGCGGTGTTCTCGTCGACGACCGTGGACATGGGGTTCTTATATTTTAAAGTGCTGGATATGGGGTACATAAAATTTAGCAGTTGGATATGGGAGGGTCCGCCCTTCGGGAATGTGGATATTAGAGCTATTTCGCCCTTTTCATTAGTTCTTTGAATTTCCTCCATTCCAAGAATCACAGCTGATTAAACCCATTTTTGGGGGCTACGTAGCCAGAATCGGGGGCAAGACGTTGACAATATCTCATCCGTATTGGGCGTGCTAGCCATGATTCCCCGGAGCACCAAAAGTGGGGGCGACCTAGCTATTTTCCTCACAATGGGGGCGTCTCAGACATGTTCAAGCGAGATTAGGGGCGAATTAGAATTCCGCCCACCCCCCTATCCCTTATTCGAATGTTGATCGGGCCTGTAAACCAGATACCATACAAAAGTAGAGTGTGACACTCGCATGCCCAACCTACCGCAAGCAATAAACCATGCACCCATGCACCATAAAAAATGTCACTCATACCCAAATTTTGCAGGAAAAAAAAAGAGCATGAAACAAGCATAGGCAGTAAAAAATCGGAATCCCAGTATTTTTCCATGCATTATTACAACACCAATGGGAAATAACACGTTGACTCCGGATTTCATGCTCTGTCGACATGACGGTCTCACATTTTTTCTTCTTATTAGACAAGTGGTTCTAGCTTCAGTTAGAAACATCAATGATTTTCTCTGGTGTGTGGGTGTATACAGTAGGTGCATTGTTCAATGTAGCATTTTCTATTGCAAGTGCATGTATATTGTTACCCTGGAAGGAACTTAGGTGGTTCAGAGGGATGAGGTGTGGAACGAAAGACAATTCGAGGAATTGGGAAAATGTGTTGGTTGAGACTATAAGAAACGCAAGTGAACTCTTGACTCCGTCCATACACACAGACCATCACTAGAAGCGACTAAACTAACATGAAGCTCAACGCACACACATGGTGGACTATGCATTACTCGAGTCTCAGCCGGGTGCAAGGTTGGCGCAAGCTCCATCACGTCCAGTTGTGCCTGAGGGATAGAAGTGCTGCTTTTAACATATTGTGGTTAGCGTTTACGTGGCTAACGTTAAAGAGTCACATACAAGGAGACATGCATCCACATACCCTCCTGGTCAATCTGGTTTTATTCATGGTTGCAATGCATGCCTAGCTAGCAGTGCTTGTGTTGAGCACCGGGTTACTCATCCTGCGTGGCCACACTCTCTGTTACACCGAAGTGCGTGAAAACCACGTCGGCATTATGCTGACCGGTTCTGATCAACCCGGGGGTGGCGGCCGGGCCCCACTTTAATCCACTTGCGTGGGTGGCCCGGTTGACCGGGTGCTATCACTTCGATCTGTTTGTAACTCCGATCCGTTCTTGTTGACTCTTGCTAAACTTCGGACAAAGCTTCTTACTCCTTGCCATCAATTCCGTCATGGGTCTATAATGTTCCCATTCGTGTAGAGCAGCTTGAGCCGATAGTCAACACTACATACTGGTATCTAATGAGAAGGGACAAGGCCCTCCTCTTCCTTGATCCGGGGCCTCACGTGACGCAGCGCAAGCTGCACTTATAGTTGCATTCTCGCAGTCGCGACGTCATCCACGTGTGTATGTCACAACATCACAGCTCTGCATCACAAGAGCCGAGGCACTCTAGTCTCGGCTCACTACANCAAACCTACAAACTGTACACCTCTGCAACTCTGCTGTATAACAGTTTTGCAGTTTGCAATTATGTTATCCTGTAACTACGTAGCTCCGCAACCCGGGAAGTACTTCTCTGCCGCTCTGCTGAACCGCAGCTCTGTAGTTCGACAGCCCCGCACCCAGCTATCCCGCAACCCTTTTGCCTCGCAATTTTGCCGTCCAAAGCTCTGTTGCCTCGTAAATTCATAGCTTGGCAACCCCAGACTTACTATGCACACTGTGTTACACCACAGCTTTACAGCCCAGCAGCTCTGAACCCTGCTGCCCCGCAGTTCGGCCGCCACATGGCCCCGCAGCTCTGTTGCTCTATAGCTCGATAGCTTTGTTACCCTATAGCCATGCTGTCTTGAATTTTCTACATCGTAGCTCTATTGCACCGCAACTCTGTAATTCTTCTGTTCTACATCCAATTCCCCCACAGCCTTGCTGCCCCACAGCTCTACAATCTGAGGTATAGTTAATCAACCCAAATTCATACACTCCACAATCAGGGGATCAAAAACTGTATGCTTGTAGCCATGGACTTATCAATAGATACATACATGTATTAGCCCACATGTATATTCCCTACAAAGCATAGAGAGACTAAAGCTGTTTGTACGAGATAGAGAAAAATTGGTGCATGATCAATGTTCACATTTCATTTCAACCCCCAATCCACTTTGATGTACACAAATTCAAGGACAAGGTGATTGGTTGTATATGTACAATCATGCCTCTCCACACCCTCGCAGCGTGTGAGCGTTATCACATCAAAGATATCACATACTACGAAGAGCGAGCCGAGCGTGAGGTTTGGTCTCGTAGTCGTCATCAGAGCCTAGGATACTATCCCGAAGTGGGATACAACACTGCAACTAATAACGGTCGTGCTGATGAAGCCGAGTACGCCGCCCAATGCCAGCCCGCTTCGGATGACTCACCATTGTGCAGAACGCGCTAGCCACAACCCTGTCACAAGATCAGCGTCGTTATCAATCACATGTAAAGACTCCCATTGTTTGAAGGATGCATTGATAGAGTTGGTGTGCACCCTTTTGCAGGGCAGCGCCAACATCACCACTAGCATCAGTAGCAACCCTTGGATCTTCTGCTCCTAGTGGTGCTGCATCTCTAGTAGCCTCAAGTTCTGCAACTACCTCCTCTGCATCCTCTGACTTTTTTTCTCTTTTGTTTTAGAAACCGCACTTGTCTCCAGTGTAGCTTTCTCCTCTACCTTTGGCACCACATCACGCTCTGGATGTGCTCCTTCCAACACTGCTAGTGGTAGAGCCATTGACACTCACACAACGGTTGTAGTTGATCATGGACATCTAGTAGCAGCCACAACATTACCACTCAGGTTGCTGTTGTAACAGAAGTAGTAGTACTAGCGGGAGTTGTAGCAGCTACTGCCCTCTCTAGTGTTGTCGTCTCCATCCATTCCTCTACAGCTCAGGTGTCCTCCGAAGCCTTGTCATGGACCATTGGCCATCACGTTTGCTTCCTTGTCATCACTTCCACAGCCATCTCCACCCTCATTGGTGCAGCTCTGACTGGAGTTGCCTATCTTATAGATTCCACATCTTCTTATGTAGCGGTCATTGTGGCTTCAATCGTAGCTGCAGGTTTACCCTTGTTTGATTTGCACCACTAGCTCTGGTGAGCTTGGCACACTCTCCTCCCTGCCCCCTCTCCACTCCTTCTCGCTCTGTGGCTATGCTTGTGCATTCAGGTCTGTTACATTACAGCACTGCCTTGACCGCCACACCCATCGTAAATTCNCATCTCCACCCTCATTGGTGCAGCTCTGACTGGAGTTGCCTATCTTATAGATTCCACATCTTCTTATGTAGCGGTCATTGTGGCTTCAATCGTAGCTGCAGGTTTACCCTTGTTTGATTTGCACCACTAGCTCTGGTGAGCTTGGCACACTCTCCTCCCTGCCCCCTCTCCACTCCTTCTCGCTCTGTGGCTATGCTTGTGCATTCAGGTCTGTTACATTACAGCACTGCCTTGACCGCCACACCCATCGTAAATTCCCATGCCCATTGATGTAGGGGAAACTCTGCCAAAGTTTCTCTGGCAGATTTTTAACCTGTTCATCATGCATGTTGATGATGATTAGAACACCACACTAGAGGCAGAGCTGTAACAAGAGTACAGTGCTCTGCAAGTAGCTCTCAGTGCATAGCGCAATGTCGAGGAAAAGCTGCACAATGAGTACGCAGACCGAGAAACCTTTGCTGACCACAAAGCAGACCTGGTCCTCAACCGCCTACAGCCCGCACTGCGCTCCACACCCTCTGCGTCTACTGATGCTGGAATTGCTATTGCATTCTCCACATTACCCGCTTCCGCATCCAATGTCACTGAATCTCTCACTTCTGGCCCTTTCGCTGCCGCCGCTGTTGCAGGTGCAATTGCCGCCAAAGCACTTGCGTTGCCCCCGCATTGCAAACCTGAATTTGAATCAGTACTCCCTCATTTTATCTCTAATCTCACCTTCTCTTCATAGGAGGTCCGCTTCAATGCGTGGGGACAAGGTGAACAGCTTGGGAGTACTACCACAAACCGAGTTCCTCAGCCAACTCCCTTCTTGTTCCAATGGATGTTGAGTTTGCATGTGATGTATGTACTCTCATTTATGCTAGAACTCATGATGTCATTAATGAGATCGGGTTCTATTATGATGACACAGCACGTCTCACGCTTGCTAAACCCATTGGCACTTGTGCCCTCATAAAGCATTGCACCACTACCATAGGTAATGTCGTACACAGTGTCCTGAGTGTCTAGTTGAACATGCTATCTATGCATGCTGGTGAGAATATAGATGCCCATTGGGCACGGAGTCTTCGTCTATTGCGTGACCCTAACAAGGTAGTTCCCGGGCAGCTCCCTGCAATCCTATCCATCATTAACGACCTTATCCTCAAACTATCAAACATCTTCAGGGAGGTGAAGGCCTCTGAGCTCGAGCGTCTTGCATCAAATCCAGTCCCTGCTAACGCTCCACCTGGCATTGGTTCCCTCTAGGAGTTTACTACCTAGCTCCTTATAGACTTTAAAAGGTGGTGGACCACATTTTAAAATGAACACATCCATCGTGCAACTATCTCAGTTGCAAACACCTTACTCCCTTCTTCCTCAGCCTCCTCCACCTCATCGTTCTCACCTCCACCTCGACTACCTCTCTTCTCAGTCAGGGGGGAGGTGGGAGTGGCTGTGGTCGTGGTAAGGGCAGCGGCTTTGGTGCGAGTGGTCTGGCCGTTTGTGTGAAAGGGAAGGAATCCAACAGCTATTTCTCTTCCACGTCGTCCTCTAGCATCATCACGTATTGTAACTGTGGCGCTATAGGCCACTCTTCATTGAAGTGTTTAGCACCACCGGAAAATGACCGTCTTGCGTCGGCAAAGAGGGCATAGTGGACATGCTCCTCCGGTATCTCTGGGAGCTCTTCTTGCTCTACCACCTCTACAACTCCAACCAGTTGCAGTCAGTCTGTGTCCACCGATGCTACAACCTACAGCACTACTTGAGTCCCACCTCCATTGCCTCACCCCTTGGGGTCGCTCCTAGGGTTTGGGGGGCCAGCCTACTACGGTCCCCCTTCTGGTCCTTACTCTCCTCCTACCTTGGTGTCTCCCGTTTACCCGTCGCGGTACCCCTCCTCCAGCGTCTTTATCATCCCTGAAGTGCCTAAGGACAATCTATAGCTGGAAGTTGCCCTCTCTTATGCCGTCGACCAGTGCCATCTTCGTGATCAGGGTGGTGAGAGTGGGTGTTCAGGGTCGGAATTGATAGGGATTTTCATGATTCTGCGTCTGGTCATGTCCAGGTTTATCTTCCTGCTGATGTTTCGTGGACTGAGGAGTGACTACCAGTTTACTTGTCTCGTTGTCTCGCCACCTGTGGTCAACGTCTTCAGCCGCACGCTGCCCTTGGACAGTAAGTTGTGATCCAATCACTGTTTGTGTGTTGGTTGGCTTCTAGATCCTTGACTTCAGAGCCACCCATCACATGACATCGTTGTGCTTGTCGTTTGTCTCGCTTGGACCTGTTGGCTCTGTCCCCATTGTTTTCACTAGTTTTAGCCAACTCGTTCTTTTTCAAGACGTTGGGGTTGTTCGCTCTTTCCGACGAGGAGTAGAACTGTTCTTGCTTGATGTACTGTATGTTCCATCCCTTGACTTGAGTCTTCTATGTGTCATGACGCCTGATGACCAGGGCATGGAATTCTCCTCTAGCCACGACATTGCCTCTGTCTCTCATCGCACTTCTGGCTGTATCTTGTTGCAGGACACCCGCTATGATCCCTTGTTCCATGTTCCCTCCTTTGCTCCTTCCCTTGTCGCTTCTGTCCATGTTCATTTTGCTCGCTCCCTTTCCCCTGCACACACGCAACTGCTCCATTGCCGTCTGTGCCACATTTATATGACCTCCATTGATAGCCTACTTTATGTACTTCCTACAGATGGTCTTGATGCTGCCACCTTTTCCACTCCATATCCTATTGAATTCCTCGAATGTGCTCAAGGAAAAATACATCGGTCCTCATGCTTCACATATGAGTTACACACCTGCCATCCCCTTGACCTTCTACACGTTGACGTCATGGGACCCCTTTTTCACGAGGTTTTGGGNAGAGTGATGTCTGCTCCACCCTTCACTCTTGGCTTCCCCAGGCAGAACTTTCTTGTGGTTGCCATCTTTGTGTCTTTCATCGTGACCATGGTGGGGAGTTCATGGGACCTACTACTTGTTTCCATGTATCCCTCGGGGTGTGTATGGAGGCTACTACTCCCTACACACCTGAAGACAATGGTGTCCCTAAATGTTAGAACAGGACCCTCGCTGATGGTGTCCGCACCCTCCTCATTTCCTCAGACCTCCCTTGTCTCTTCTCCTTTGAGGTCATGTGCTGCATGAATCGGGTCTAGAACCGTGTCTTCCACGGTCCTCTCCTTCATCATTTTATCCCTTTTGAATTTTGGTTTGGGTGGCGTGTTAGTTTGCGTCTTGCTCGCGTATGGGGCTCTGTCGTTGCTTTTTGGCTTCCCGAGGATCTTTAAGATGGGAGACTTTGTCCCAGTGCACACTTGTGTACCTTGCTCGGTGCCTCTGCCATGTCCTAAGTGTGGAACTTTTGGGACCACAACCGTACATGTGTTGTTGAGTCCCATGGCACTCTCTTCTTTGAGGATGTCTTTCCTTTTGACTTGTCTCATGTCACTCAATCCTCTTCCCTGTCCTCGCTTTGTCGTCTTGGAACGGTGGATCTGTCTCCACCTCCGGTCTCGTACGGACTCCTCCTTCTCCTGTTGATGTAGTCCCTTCTTCCTCTGGTCCCTCTTCTTCTCCCTAATCTCTTGTCAATTTGCCGTCTTGAACTCTCCAAAACTCTCGATCCAGTTCGATGACTAGGACTTCCCTCGAGGTTTCACCGAAGCCTTTCCCACCTTTGTCCTTTGAGTCCCTGTGATCGCCCCTTAGCGTTGTGACACAGTCCCCTGTTCATGTCTCTGCACAGTCGCCCTTATGTGTCATGCCTTACTCGCCTTGGACACTTGCTCTATAGACCTCTATGTCTGCTGTTGTGACAGAATCCCCTCTTGTTTCTCGGTCCTCTCCAGTTGGGCCATAATCATATACTCACGGAGGATGACTTTGCTCACTCCCACATCACTCTACTTCGCAGTCCTCCCAGCCATCTGGGCACGTGGGAACAGTGGAACTCGTGAGGCACGATGGCATAGTCCACAACGGCATGAAGGTAGTCAACTCGCCGCACCCACCTCCTTAGTGTGGCCTCGGAGCCCTTCATGACCATTCTGGTCTATGTTGACAATATCCTCATTGCTTTACCCAATCATGCTATTATGCAGCCAGTGAAGTCCCTCCTTCAGTCCACATACAACATGAAGGACCTTGGTCCGGCTCGAGTGCTCATTCGCATAGAACTTGATCGTGACTGCCAGCGTTGCACACTGCACGTACACCAAGCTGCCTACTTCTGAAGGCTGGGGGAGCAGTTTTCCTCCTTGTTGAATGGCACTCCCACTACGTTCACTTCGATGACTCTAGCACGCAAGCACCTACTTAAGCTACTTGACAACTCCCAGCTGGAGAGCTCATAGATGTTACGGACTTCATTAGTGTGATCAGGTCTCTGATGTATATTGCCACCACCACCAGAGCGGAATGTCGCCTCCTTGGTCAACTTCCAGGCTCAGTTCTCCCAGTAGCCTTGTTAGAGGAACCTTGAGGAAGCGCTACGTGTCGTTCACTACGTGTTTCTTCCCAGATGCTTAAGAAGTCCTTATGGTGGATATCTACTGTGATCATGGTGGTATTACTTTGTAAGCTTGTTGGTGTGGCAGAAAGTTTACCATAGACCACTTCAAATAGTGTTTTACCCGTTGCGGTGGAAATTGTGGAATTAAATGCGAGTTCGGCAGTCAACAGTTTAGCCATCCAGTTGGTGCCTTGTGGCTTGCACGAGGTATGGATAACTTGTTCAATAGTTTAATTGGTCCGCTTGGTTTGACCGTTGGTTTGAGGATGGACCGCCGTTGATAGCTGGATCTGACTGTCATAATGCGCCATGAATTTGCCCCAAAAATGGCTAGTAAAGCGACCGTCTCTGTCGTTGGTGATGGTTTGTGGTACGCCATGCTGCCGTATGATCTGCGGTGTTGTTCCTTTTGCGGTGATGGTGGTGGTTGTCGGGATGAATTGGGATATTTGTTAATCCTTTTCCACCACCACAAGGACTGCATCGCATCCCCTAGGAGTGGCACACAATCCCATCATGAAGTCCTTGCTGATGTCCACTCAGAGCTCCACCAGAATAAAAAGTGGCTTGAGGAGACCGGGTGGCCTTGTACGATGAGATTTTTGTCTTTGATAGGTGTCGCACAATCTGCATGAAGGCTAACACATTGCTCTGCATCTTGTCCCACCAATATTACTTTGCCACCTTCATCAGTGTTTTGTCCTCGCCAAAGTGTCCACCTAGACCGGTGTCGTGGAAGTCTTCCAATAACAATATTTGTAGCTCCTACTTTGGTGAGATGACAACCTGGCGAGTGAATCGTCGTTGCCAATAGGTCCTTGAACATGAATTTGGTTTTTTTTGTACTCGCCAGAATCCTTGTAATCTATAACAAATAGCCTTGCAAGGTACTAGTCTTGTTTGACAAGTATCGTGATGATCTTAGGCAGTAGATCTGGTTGCCAACCTAGCGCATCTACAGGGTAAGATTTTGTAGGTCGGTACTCGATGTTGTGGTTAAAGTTGGAATCAAGGAACTCCATACATCGAGTTTGTCAATGGCTCAGATTTGGTTGAGTTTTGAATTATTTCAGGATGTGATGGTCGGTGTGGACAACACATCGTTGACATTCGAATGTACACCACCATGTCTTGAGCGCGTGCTCGACTGCAATAATGTCTTTCTCGTGCTGTGCGTAGTTGAGTTCCAGTCTATGAAACTTTATGGACATACATGGGACCAGTTTTCCTCCACCGCCGTTGTCTTGGTAAATGGCTTCGATTGTCCAATCAAATGCGTTGGTGGTCATGATGTAATCCACCATCAGATCCACCGATTGTAAGGCTAGTGCCGAGGTTAAAGCATTTTCAAAGAGTCGCACTTTTATTTTGTTCAATTTCCCCCCAATTGCACTTGGTGGTTTTTTTTTGTAAGGTCAGAGAGAGGCGTTGACACTTGAGCATAGTTATTCACGAATAAATGGCAGTAGTTCCAGAAGCCCAAAACTACCTTGATGTCCCACACATTTGTATGCGTCGGCCAATCAGCGACTGCCTCCACCTTTTTGGGGTCGATAGTGATTCGACTGCCGCCGATGATTTGGCCCAAAAACTTGATCGAATGGTGACCAAAGTCGCAGTTACATACTTTAAAAAGAAAACAGTCTCCTTTTTATAGATTTCCATTATGCTCCTCTTGGATGCAACTGTACAGCAGGACGTTGTTGAGGTACACGACAACAAAGTCGTTGAGGTATGGGCGGAATATGTTGTTCATTGCCACCATAAATGTTGCGGGGAAACTGTGAGTCCATTTGACATAACTGTGAACTCAAAGTGCCCATATCTAGAATGGAAAGCTCTCTTCTTGATGTCCTTATCAGGTACATGGATTCAATGCGAGCCGTTGCTTAGGTCGATTTCAATGAAGATTTGGGCTCCTTGGAGTTGGTCAAAATGTTTGTCTGCTCGTGGAAGAAAGTAGCTACTCTTGATGGTAATGTTGTTCAACGCTCAGTAGTCCACACACATTGAAACATCTCAGGTTTTTT
>SZWC01032898.1:0-10737 GCA_023375785.1 Penium margaritaceum | reverse complement strand
TAGTCTGCCAGCACCTTGAGGATAGGTAGGCCGTAAGGGATGAAAAATCTGCAAAACAAAGAGTGGCACTATTCTTGATGGTGAGGAGGGCAATGAGCGGGGGATGCGCGGCTGTCTTGAGCCGGTGCACGATATCCTCTACATGGGGCCAGTAGGTGGTGAAGGAGTCGGATTCCCTCATGTGAAGGAAAAAAAACTCCTTCAAGAGGCGGTTAACAGCTGCCTGGTTGGAGGCGCGATACGGCTGTGTCAGCTTGTCCCAAGCCCGCCGGGGGTCAGTGTTGCAGTCGTCAGTGGTGTCACCAATGAATGACTCCAGGGCAGTGTGGTCAACATTGGGAGTGGCAAGGATGACTGCACGGACGGCATGGACTACCTCAAGCGCCTACTCCAGAACGGTGTCGTCACGCGGAAGACTGAAATACGGCCACAAGCCCTTTCCCTGTGCCCCGATGTGGTAGAGCAGTTCCCTAGACGGGAACTGTTCATGTGTTGTGTGGGGAGGAGGAGGGAACCCGAAGTCCTTGCGCCGAGAGGGGCTGGCCACTCCAGCGCCTACAACGCTAGTAACCGCATGGTGCTGTTGCTGCACCTTCTACTGTGTTGTTTTCTATGTTGCCACAGTTAGAGCAGGACTAGGCTATTTGGGGAGGACATTCTGGCTAATGCTTATTACGGCAAGCATCTAGCACAACTGATTGACCTAGCGCTACAGATCTGCTATGGGATCTACAGTGGGCGGATTTGTAGACCTATCCTGTGTGCCGACGACGTTGTCCTAAATGGGCATTGTCGTTACTGCTAAGGCTTCTCACGCCTTTGCTGCCGTTGTGTCTACTACTTCCCACTACTATGGCAGTGAAACTTGTGGCTACTGCTGCCGCTCAAGTCGTTGTTGTTGCTGGAGCTACTACTACTGCTGCTGCTGTTGCTGCCGTTGCTGCTGCTCTCGCTACCGCTACTACTACTGTTGCTGCTATCGTTGCTGTTGCTGCTATTGTTGTTTCTGCTACTACTACTATTGTTGTTGCTATTCCTGCAATTGCTATCATTTCTACTACTACCGCTGCTACTGCTACCGATGTCGCTATTGTTGCTACAGATGTTGCCGCTGCTACTATTGTCGCTCCTATTGCTGTCGTTGCTACCGTGGCTGCTGTTGCTGCGACTGATTTTGTCACTGGTGCTACTGTCTTGTTTCTTTCTGTTTGGTTTTTCTTGTGTTTTCTCTTGGTTTTTTTTTGTTTGCTTTGTCCTTGGTCCATCGGTCATCCAATAAACTATAGACTGAGCGGATTGGTAGCGGGACTGCCACTGCCGCCTTGTGGCAGCCACTGCAACCATTGGTGTTGTGGCCGTTGCTGCTACGGTCGCAGTTGCAATCAGTATTGTGATTGCAGCTGCGGCTGTTGCTGAGCTGCAGCAGCCGCGGCTGTCGCTGCTGTGGCTGCGGCGTATGGAGCAGCTACGGCCGCTATTACTGCTCGTGCTGCCATTGCCGTTGCGGCCACTATTGCTATGGCCACGGTCGCAACAGCTGTTGCGTCTACTGCTGCTGCCGTTGCGGCTGTCACTACGGCTGTCGCTGCCTCTACCGCGATGGTTGTTAACGTCACTGCAGTAGCCATTGCTACTCCCACTGTCCCAGTGTTGCTGTTGCTGCTACAACCACTGCTGCCGCTGCTGCTGTTGCGGCTACTACTGCTGCTGCTGCTACTATTGCTGGTGCCGCTGCTGCGGTTGCTGTTGCTGCCCCTGCTGTTGCTTCCACTACTGGTGGTGCTGCTGCTGCTAGGGGTCACTCACACCTCTGGTTGACGTTGCAAGTGTTTCATCGCCTGCAGGTTGCTTCATGTTGTTGTGCTGGCCACTCACCTCCCCGCGTCAAGGCGGGGGTTCAGAGCTGCCGGAGAAAATCTGGCAACATTTCTAGTGCACTGGCGTGCATGGGAGGTCCGCAGGCGTAGTCAGGAACCTGTACGCCACTGCTGTTGATGTTTCTGCTACATCTTCTGCACTATGGCTCTGATACCAAAAAGGAACTAGCTAGTGCGCAGGTTGGGGCATTAGCGTTGTTGACACAGCGTGCAAGAACCCACGCTCATTGCTTAGTGTGCCCCCTTAGTCTGCTGTACTAGAGTCCAAGTCTAAGAGTTGTGGTCTGTTACTAGATTATGCGTACGAAAAAGATTGCGCCAAAAAGCAGCTGGAATGAAGTAATGATTGATTAGGAATGAAGAATGAGCAAACAACTAAGAAGCCTCCCAGTTCTAGCCTCACCTTAGCTCTGTGAGGATGTTTACTCAGAAAATCATCCAATCTGAAAACTCCTAGCATTATCTTGTCAGGCAGAAATTCCTGGGTGAGCCCTACCAAACACCAGACAGCCCAAAACCCGGACGCTGTCCATTTTCCCTAAAAACTGGACCATATCCGAACAACCACACTGCGAACGTAGTGATGTAGTCAGAATCAGCAAGAAAAACAGCTATGTGGAGTTACAACTGCCCGAACTCGAGTGCCAACTGCACTACTCCTGAGAGCTATCTAAGACTATTGGTGACGTGATAGCTAAGAGTTGCGATGGAGCTGGTCGTGTATGAGTGTAGAGTCGGAAGTGCGAGGAGGAGAAGAACCACATCCTTGGCTTCACAGCAACACGTCCACTCCACCAAACAGCGTCCTATTAGCATTAGAGTCCATCCAGTCAGTCGTCTGCACAACCAGGTACACCAGCCAAGAGGTCACAGTAAGAGTCAGTGAGGCAGTGCACAAACAAAACAAGAACACTTTTTGCACGGAAGTGCCATGGTCAAGAAATCAGCCTGCTGCATTTCTGTGCCAATCCAGATGATATAGATCACCTGTCACTCCACAAGATCATGCACAAAGTGATGCTCTGTAATATTGTACTTCGTGCGTGCACGAAACACACTAGAGTTCTCTTCAATGGTAAGAGCGCTCTGGTTTTCACACTACAGAACGACGCAAGGCATTGACTGACGCAACTTACAAAACAGACATTGCAGCCACACCACCTCAACAGCCCTAGCCCTTAGAGCAACATATTCAGCCGCTGATGAGCTACGTGCGATAACTTGCTTGTCGCGGTGCCACGACACAGCAGTGCCACCTAGAAGGAACACATAGCCTGTTCAACTACGCCCATCCGGACTCCAGACCTGGTCATTTTCTGTGTAGCCATCGACTAACACGAAACATTACCGTCGAAAACAAAGTCTAAGGTACGGCATCGAGACCACATACCGCACCACTCGCACAACCGCTTCAAGGGCTATCACTCGAGGACACTGTGAAAACTCTGCAAGGAGGTGGACGACGAAGGCAATGTCGGGTTGTATGGTAGTGGCCAAGTACATCAAAGAGCCAATCAAGCGCAAGTACAAGGTCACGTCCATCGTCTCCCTGAGCTATGCTTTATCATCCACCTTTAGAGTATCCTGCCCATCAGGTGTGATGGGGGTGGAGGCTGTGGGAACTCCACCAAGGAGGTCAACAAACTGCTCCCCCACAATGCTAGCGTAACGTGCCNTAACAAGATTTTTCACCTCTGACGATCACGCACGATCTCCATCCTGTGAAACACAACAGCGGGACCAAGGTCTTTCATCACGTAGGCAAACTTATGGATTGCCTTGGCCTCTTTCATGGCCTCCATTGAAGGAGACGTTATGAGGAGATCACCCACATAGACTAGGATGGTGGTTAAGCTCTCACCTATCCATATGAGAAAGAGGGAAGGATCAACATCAATCTGCACGTAACCGACACGTGTCATTGTGCAGGTGATTTCCAAGTTCGAGCACCTCGATGACTGTTTCAAGCCATACAAGGCCTTGTGCAAGCACCAGACCTTGTCACCAACCTCGAGTTTAGGTGGCTAGACCATGTAGATATCCCCCTCTAAGGTGCCATGGAGGAACTTGTTTTTCACATCCATCTGGTACAGCCCTAAGTCATGGTGAGAAACAACCATGAAAAGAGCACGAGCGGTGATCATGCGTCCAATGGGTGCAAAGACTTTATGAAATCTACACCCTCAACTTGTGAGAATCCCTTGGCTGTAAACCAAGCCATGTAGCACTCCAACATGCCATTAGGCTTCACCTTCTTGCGGAAGACCCACTTGGTCTGTATAGCCTTTTGCCGAGGCGGGAGGTTGACAACATGGATGGCTCTCAGCTCATCCTCATAAGCAACACGCCACAAATCTGCATCCTAAGCTGAGACTGCCTCCTTCAACTTGCCTACATCAAGCGTCTCCAAGTGAGAGCTCCGGGTGGCTAAGACACACGCCTCCAGACTCGGTCTGACCACGACAAGGTCAGTTGCAGCATTGCAAGCGACCAAGAACTCTTGGGAGACCAGGTCATGACCGACAAAGCACGCTGGTCACACCTCTGTGTAGTCTTTCCAAACACTCAGGTCAAGGGCCTTCATACCAAGCTCGCCACTTTGGACACTGTGAGTGGAGCGTCTAGGAACCCAATCAACTTTCCGCTAAGCCCTAGAGGCCAGTGGTCGAAGCCAACTGCCGGGCTCACGGGAGTAGCCCAAAGGTAAGGTGCTCATCTCTGGCTGCGTAGCAAGGGGTTGGTCCACAACCGCAGGGACTGCAGGCAGGACGATCATGCACAGGTGCGGGCTCACACATCGGGGAAGTAGGTGTAGAAACAGGTCCAGGTGTGACTGAGGAGACTGCCACAGGCACAAGACAAGGTGTGCCAGAAGGGACTGACATTGGTACGGGAGCAGGTGTGTCAAAAGGGACGGAAATTTGCACGAGAGCAGGTGTGCCAGAAGGGACTCACAGGAGCATGCAAGCAGGTGTGCTAGAAGGGACTGACACTGGCACAGGAGCAAGTGTGCTAGAGGAGATTGACATTGGCACAAGAGCAGGTGTGCTAGAAGGGACTGACACTGGCACAGGAGCAAGTGTGCTAGAGGAGATTGACATTGGCACAAGAGCAGGTGTGCTAGAAGGAGCCGGCGAGGCCACTAGACCGACAGCCATAATGGCCAAAACGTTATCAGTAAAAACCGGACCACAGGTGACGAGGTCCGCACTGGCCCTTCTGCAGGTCAAGACTCCTCCACCTGACAGAAAGCCACATAGGTGGGAACGTGATCTAGGGCAGCGACAGAATACTTGATAGGTTGCCCTAGGTGAGAGCCTCAAAGAAGAGAGCATTTTGAGACTTGATGTAGTGACGAGCGGGGTTCCAAAAGCGCCAAAATTTTGACCACGGGGAAATAACAAGGAAGGCACACATGCAACCCGAAGGTGAGACCTTGGACCCCTACTGGTCCTCGGTGTAGTAGAAACAAGCCAGGGAATTCCAAACACGGGCAAGACGAAGGTCGGCGCGATGGTCAAACCACAACTCGTACGGCTTGATATGGTTCCAAAGAGGACCTTGTGGTAGGTGGTTCCATACCCACATCATGTAGGAGAATTTTTTAAGGCAAAGGACTTAAGAGGACCGCACTCAAATCACATGGCACGGACCGCATCCTCCATTGTGTAGTTTCAGTGCTCAGACACACCGTTTTTCTATGGTGTAGTAGAGGCAGAGAGCTGGTGAAAAATACCGCGCTCAGTAAAGAGGGCGCCCCTTTAGCCTAAGAACTCACCACCATGATCTGAGTAGAATGTATAGAGGCTCTGATGAAACTGGCGCTCAGCCATTACCAGCTACAAGCGAACTGCCAAGGCGGAATTGCTCTTGTGGCAGAGGCTGTAGACCCACCTGATTCAGGTAAAGTCATCAGACAAGGTGAGATTATAGCACCCCTGATGTGAGAGAGACGCGACAGGGAGGGGACCGAGACAGTCCGAGTGGACCGACTCAAGCGGACGTAGTGCCCGGGAAGTGGAGTCAGGGTAAGTGCAGCAATGCATCTTGCTCTGAGCCCAATATAGACAGTTGGTCTTGGGCGGCTTCTCGAAGGAAACCACATCAAGATCAAGGGCTGGCTGAGTCCAAATGAGCTTGGACATAGTGTCCGAGCTCACCTGGCAAAGGCGGCGATGCAGAAGATTCTGATGCTATGGAGAGAGATTACCAGTGACAAACACATGTGCAGATTCCGAGGAAGGAGAGGAGGTCATGGAAGTAGAGTGAGACACATGATACATATCCTCAACAACTGAGGAAAAAAGAACAACGACACGAGTGTCGAGAGCAATCACAGTGGCAGAGTCAACAGAGTGCTCAACAGAGAGACCCATCCTGGTAAAAGCATGAATAAAGAGCAGGTTGAGATCAAGAGCAGTAACAAAGAGTAGATCAGAAATGTAGAAGGAGCTACACGGACCATCAAAGTACACTACCCCGACACCTTGGATAGGCAATGACTGACCAGACCCTGTGCCACTGGACTGAACTGAGGCAAGAGGACCAAGCACCACGAAGTCGCTACGACAACAAGTCATGTGATGGGTGGCTCCGGAGTCAGTGATCAAAGTGTCACTCGCATCACAACCTGTCATTGACAAAGAGCAACAGGCCAGAGAGCACTTTACCTCTGCTGGACGCTCAGCTGAAGACTCAAAGCAGCGACAAACATCACAAATATGTGACTCATCAAGCCAGACAGTATTTTCATGTCCATCGTCATCACGAGCCGACTCAGCTCCCCCACAAGTATCATCACGGGAAACAAAACCAATGAGACAAGTTGTCTGTGGACCACCCAAATGTGACAACACACTCAAACCTCCCTGACTACAAAGTGCCAGCTGCTGGTGAAGCTCCGTGATTGTGCAATCCCGGGGGTCCTGATCACCGTTGCACTCTGGAGAAGCGACATCATCTGCTATTGTTGCAGTCACAATGTGATGTGTCCGTGTGTCGCCAAATGACATCCTCTGTGTGTGTACCACCTGGAGGCCGCACATTATGCTTGTCTAGTCAAGAGGCTGCTGGCACTCTGTGTAGCTGTGGGTTCTCTTGAAGTTGTAGCATTGGATGGGGCATCCACTCCTACTGCTCACCGTGTGCTGCTACTGCTACTATTGTTGCTCCTGCTCCTTGCTACATTTCCGCTTTCCCTTCTTCCCTTGTGCATTCACTGCAATGCCCTGAGCCTGGTCTCTTGAGGTAGAGGGTGATGAGGAGGAAAAACTAGAGGTGGGACTCCCAAACTGGGACAAAGGGGTGAGAGGAGTTGCGGTAATTGGTTCTACAAGCAGGCTCTGTTCATGGGTGACAACGGCCTCATAAGCTAAAGTCACTTAGAGAAGGTAGCGATGAGCCCAAGGAAGTAGCTAAAGGGACTTAGACAACTCAATGAGGGCCATTTGGTTGAGGCACGTAGAGAGCTTCATGTGGTCTAAATGCACCCCCATCATGATGGTGTTAAGAGCCCACAGCTGCTTCCTGCCACCACTCCCAAGCCGCGCATAAGGATGCATGGCCCGTTGCCAGTAATCAGCCACGAGCTCCATGGGACCATGACGGAGGGAGTGCAACCCACTTAGGCGAGCCGCCCTCGTCGCGTGGGTCTCCGCAACAAGTAGTGTTAGAGCCAACTCCCAACCCAACCGTAGGTTTGCTCCAGTCTCAGTCTCGGTCTCACCAAGGAAGACGCAGAAGTTGACCACGGTCTCCCGTGGCATGGCGTAGAGAGGCCCGCACATCTCTCTCGCTGCTGCCTGGACCTCGTGAGAGTTGTGTGTCTGGTACTGGCTGTGGTAGTAGGGCCAAACACCCTCAAAGTGGGCCCACACCCAAAGCAGGTTCTCCCAAGACTTCAAGCTCTCTGTGATGTCATAGCACGGTGGAGGTGTCTCAAGGTCCTTCAGTCCCCCCTCTGTGGGAAGGGGGACCTCAGAGTCCGGAGATGGTGGAAGAGGTATAGGAAGACCACCATTGAGAGAAACACCACCAAAGGTAGACGTCACTGACCGCTGAAGCAGCTGCTGGCCGCAATAAGGTGCTGGGATAGGAGGTGTATATTGCTGAGAAGGTGATACAGTTCTAGAAGCTCCTCCTAATGCCTGCTGTGAGGCTCATGAACGTCCTCTCAGTAAATCGGCAATCTCTTGCAATGTGTCGGTCTAATGCAGCTGCTCATGGCGCATCGCATCCTGTGCCCATCGAAGCTCGTCGATCGCAAGTGAATGAGACTGTGGGCTCATGATGCCTAAGGAGGAGGACAAAGAGGGGTCTGCCAGGTCTTTGCCCCTTTCATGGATCGTCACTATGGGGCCGCTCAGTATGGGCTGGAACATGAAAATTGTTGGATTGTTAAACTGACCATGTTTCTTGGGGATTTCAAACGCTGGCACAAAGTTACGTCTTGACCCAAAAATGTTGATGTCAGCAAAACTAATGATGACATCATCACCAAAAATGCACACGGAAAAAATGCTGGCGTAAACAAACATTGACGTAGTTTACGGTAGCGTTTTATTTAGAAGTCACGCTGTAACAACTCTAGGCTGTTTTGTGACTAACAGTGGAACGAAAGCGGAGGCCCTCAGAATGGTCAGTCCAAGGAGGAGTAGTGAATGGTTGCCTCAGCCATTTTTGTTGAGAAGAACCATGCCACAAATGGACATAGTTGTCATAGGGAATTTTTGAGAATATGCATCTTAAAACCCTATCGTTCCACGTGGCACTGCCACATAGAAACAGGACCCTAGCGGCCAAGTAGAAGGGAGGAGGAGTGACGCGGTGGATTTTCCATCGCGGCACTCCTTTTACCTAGAATCTGGCCACGAATGTTTTCCAGGCTAGAGTGGAACCAAACTCTAGCCTATTATACTTTTCCGGGCTTTGGCTCCTCAAAACTTGAGCCTCGTGTACTCGAATTACCCAATAACTATTTAACGGCCATTTTTAGCATAAAAAATGGTCCGTACGCTACACACGCAGACTCCTTGTGACAAATAGAGAAAGGGGAGGGGGGGCCTTGTCACCCCCTTGTTTGGTTGTGTAGCTGCACAGAATCTGCACAGCTGTGCAGCCAACCTAATTCGAAAAACTTTTGGGTATCACTACTATGCTGCGATGACTGGTGCTACGCAACAATGTTGGTGCTACGGCCGCTTGTGCTGTTGCTCTGCTGTTGTAGTTGCTGCTGCTAGTACAATGGTGCTTTTGCTGCTCGCACTGCAATAGCTACAATGCCATTGCTGCTACTGCCGTGCTGCTGATGCTGCCTGTGGCTGCTGTTGCCGCTGCCGCTGCTGCTACTTGCTACCATTGTCGCTATTCGTTGCTGCTGTCACTGCACGGTGTTTTTGCTCGCAACAGCCGCTGCATGCTGTGAGCTGCTTCCCTCTTTTGTGTGTCACCTGTCGAAACCAGACAAGGTGGTGGTGCTGCCCGGTGCTGCCGCTGCCGCTCAACGCGACTGCTTCAGCTCATCACTTATGTAACTCATCTTGCTACAATACTGGCGGATGTGTGGTGGTGCCGTTGCTACTTACTTCTGGAGAATGTCTCTGCTACCAATGTTTGCTGTGACGGGGCCTAGGATACGGCTGTAGCGGTGACTCTCACTGCTGCTGGCGATGCTGCGTCTCTGCGGTGCAGCTGAGCAAGAGAGGTCTCGCTGCTCTAATACCAAGAGAAAAGACTAGAAAGATTCCTAGCCTTATTGCTGCTCATGTGGCTACACTGTCCAGTCAGCTAGCGCACTAGCAAGCAAGCAGGTGCAAAAAATAGCAAGGGTCAGGCTATGGAGACGCGCAAAGTCTCATTAGCTCCAATAGCTTAGTAATGCAAAGATGATTGACACTTGACAAGTACATAGCATGAATACCTACCGCGGTGCACGGCAGGCGACACATGCGGCAGTGCTAGTTTGTCCTAAAACTGGCCCAAAACCACTGGTTTGGCCTTAACTCTACGGGCAGGCATCCAAACGCAAAACTGTTTGAACCTAGAGATGCAGAATCTTGATCCACAAAGTACGACTGGTCACACGCATAGGTCTGGCATCAATTACTGGACAGACAATGAAAACATGCAAATCGGGCTCAACAGCCAGTCCACCAAGAAAACTTTAGCGGCCATAGAACAACTATAGAGCATCCCAGCAAGTACCCGGGACGTCGTGGCAGCTGTCTTGCAGTTGCTGGTGGGTGGAGCCACCACCCGTCAGTGTTCCGGCGCTAGCTGGTTCTGCATCAAGGATCTACACGAGCATGGACATGGCCGAGTGGTCACAGTCAGCGGTATAAATAGACGGGGATGGCTCACATCACAACAGAGTGAGTGAGGGAAAGTGACTTCCTCTCTAACATTCCAGTTTGCAAGGGACACAAGATGATAGACACTAACAGGATAGGTTGAGATTGCGATCGAGGACAGTTTCCAGATGTACCCTCAGTTGTGGACACCGCTTGAAGATCGGCCCAGAATTGAAAACTTTGATACATGTGTGCCCTGTTGTGATGTGAGTTGTTGTTTGTTTGTACAACTTACTACGACCACTTGGTCGTGTCCATATTCTTGCAGATCCCTGGTGCGGAACCAGCTGGTGCTGTTACACCGACGAGTGGTGGCTCCATCCACCACCAGCTTCTAGACAGCTGCCACAGCGTCTGGGGTGCTTGCTTTGGTGCTCTGCAGTTTCTTCTGCATTTGCTAGAGTTTTCTCGGTGGATTGGCTCTTGAGAACGACTTGCATCTTTGGCACTGATTTCAAACCTGTGCATGTCAGTCGTAGTGTCCTGCCCAAGTTTTTGCATCTGCAGTTTTG
>SZWC01032895.1:0-14082 GCA_023375785.1 Penium margaritaceum | reverse complement strand
AATGTTCGCATTGAGTCGGTGGTGAACGGGAAAGTCATTCCGTGCACCATCTACGACGTGCTCCACATGCCCAACTTTGGGGCAAACCTGCTGTCAGTGAGCCGCCTTACCGACAAGGGGCTTGAGGTACTCTTCAACAAGAAAGAGGCTATCATCCGGAAGGAGGGAGATGGCGAGGTGATTGCGCGTGGCAAGAGGGAGGAGGACCTGTACCTTCTTCGCACCAAGGTCCTTGCCGATGCGGTAAGGACTGACGCCGTCAACTTCGTGACAAAGGATGAAGGAAATCTGGACCTATGGCACCGCTGCCTATGTCACATCACTCCCTCAACTTTGAGAGACATGGCGAAGAAGGATGTGGTGCGGGGCCTTGAGGTAAAGGGCCTCGATGCAGCCAGGAATGCCGTGTGCGAGCCATGCGTGGTGGGCAAGGCGACACGGCAGCCGTTCGATGGCAAAGGGACGCGTGCATCGGCGAAGCTGGACGTGGTCCACACTGACGTGTGTGGACCATTCGAGAGCTCCATCGGGGGCACTCGCTACTTCGTTACCTTCATCGACAACCACAGCCACAAGCTCTACCTCTACATCATGAAGAGGAAGAGAAATGTCTTGTCATGCATGCAGGAATTTGTGGCAGCTATGGAGCGACAAACGGAGTTGAAGGTGAAGGCGTTTCGAAGCAACAACGGTGGCGAGTACGAGGGCTGCTCGGCATGGATGAAGAACAAGGGGATTGCGTGGCAGAAAACTACACCACACTCTCCGCAGCAGAACGGCGTCGCTGGGAGGGAAAACCGCACCATCCTCAACATGGTCCGGTCCATGTTGAGTGATGTCGGCCTCGCGTAGCAGTACTGGGGCGAGGCGGCACGGACAGCGGCGTACATCATGAACCTGACGCCGACGAAACCGCTAAAAGACGCGGAGTCCAAGGTGTGGAAGATGCCACAAGAAGTGTGGAGCGGGAGGAAGCCAGCTGTGGCACACCTCCGTACTTTTGGTTGTGTTGCACATGCTGTTGTGAAAGCACAGGAGGGGCGGGGCAAGCTGGACCCGCGGACTCGCCGGTGCATCTTCGTCGGGTACATGAGTGGGAGCAAGGCGTACCGGCTCTTCAACCAACAGAGGCAGCAGATCGTGAAGAGTCACGACGTCATGTTTGACGAGGACAACCGTTGGACGGACAAGGACGCGGGTCTCTCCAAGCGGGGGGAGTGGCTGTCACTCCTCGAGGGGAGACGCTAGAGGACGCAAAAGAGGGTGACATCCCATCGGCTCCAGCCGGCGAGAACCATCCGGGTGATGTTGGAGCGGCTGATTTGTATTCAGCCGCGTCGGACGATGAGTCCGAAGTGCCGGCAGCAGTGGAGCTGAACGAGGAGGCAGGGAGTGAGCCCGCATCTCCACGGTCCTCGAGAGAGGGGGAGCAAGCCAGCGGTGCGAGTGGCATCGCGAGAAGGCAGCAGCAGCAGCAGTGGCAGCAGCAGCAACAGCCTCATCAACAGTAGCCCCGGAGAAGCGGACGCGCAAGGAGGACGGCAAAACGATACGATGCCGCGCAGGGCACCTGGACTGGGTTTGCTTGAGCGTTCTTTGCGCAAGAGGAGCCCGAGACCGTCAAGGACGCGTTGCAGCAGAAGGATGGGGCTGAGTGGGAGGGAGCCATAAAATCTGAGCTCACCTCCCACGAAGAGAACGGTACTTGGCAGCTGATTGATAGGCCGAAGGGCGCGAAAATCATCGGCTCCCAGCGGATCTTCAAGAAGAAGCTCACCAAGGAGTGGAAGGTGGAGCGGTACAAGGCGCGCCTGGTCGCGAAGGGGTACGCCCAGCGGAAAAGAGAACACCACAATAAAACCTTTGCGCCGGTGGCAAAGTTCGCCTCCCTTCGCTCCATCCTCTCGGTGGCGGCGGCGCGCCACTACGAAGTCCACCAAATGGATGTAAAAACCGCATTCCTAAACGGCAACCTGGACAAGGAGGTCTACATGGAGGTGCCGGAAGGGGTGGATGCACTGCCGGGGAAGGTGTGCCGGCTTCGCAAGGCGCTCTACGGGCTCAAGCAAGCGCCACTCATGTGGTACCTGAAAATGGACGGCTTCATGGCCGAGCTTGGCTTCAAGCGCTGCGAGGCGGATCACAACGTGTACATGCAAAAGCAGCCGGGGTTGCACCAGATTGTGGTCCTCTATGTGGATGACCTCATCCTCGTGTCATCGGACATGGAGGAGTTGGTGAACCTGAAGCGGCAGCTGGGCGGTCGGTTCAAAATGACCGACATGGGCGAGCTCGAGTACTACCTCGGCGTCGCCATCAAGAGGGACCGCAAAGCACGCACGCTGGAGATGGGGCAGGCAAAGTANGCTCAAGCAAGCGCCACTCATGTGGTACCTGAAAATGGACGGCTTCATGGCCGAGCTTGGCTTCAAGCGCTGCGAGGCGGATCACAACGTGTACATGCAAAAGCAGCCGGGGTTGCACCAGATTGTGGTCCTCTATGTGGATGACCTCATCCTCGTGTCATCGGACATGGAGGAGTTGGTGAACCTGAAGCGGCAGCTGGGCGGTCGGTTCAAAATGACCGACATGGGCGAGCTCAAGTACTACCTTGGCGTCGCCATCAAGAGGGACCGCAAAGCACACACACTGGAGATGGGGCAGGCAAAGTATGTGCAAGAGGTGCTCTACCGCTACAACATGGAGGAGTGCAACCCCATCGGCACACCCATGACCACCACATGTGAGTTGAGCTCGAGCATGGGCTCGAGCACAGACGAGGAGGAGGAGATGGCAGGTGTGCCATACCAGTCCGCGGTGGGGAGCATCATATATGCCATGGTGGCAACGCGGCCCGACCTAGCCTTCGTGGAGGGCCAAGTGAGCCGCTATGTTGCTGACCCCAGGCCGCTGCATTGGCAAGCGGTGAAGCGGATCCTCTGCTATCTCAAGGCGACAAAACAGTCACGGCTCGCGTTTGGAGGGGGAGCACGTGATGACTCCCTTGAGTTGGTCGGCTACTCTGATGCCGACTAGGCTGGTGATGTGGATGATAGAAAATCAACGTCGGGGTATGTGTTTGTGCTTGGTGGTGTAGCAATTTCATGGGCAAGCAGGAAGCATGACTGCATGGCGTTGTCCAGCACTGAAGCGGAGTACATCGCGCTCGCGGAAGCTGCAAAGGAGGCGGTGTGGCTGCGTTGGCTGTTAAAGGAGATCGGCGTGCCACAAAGGAAGCCGACGGTGCTCAACGTTGACAACATGAGTGCCATCAGCCTGACCTAGAGGTGCTGCACACGAGGACCAAGCACATCGAGATCCGGCATCACTACGCGCGGGACTTGGTGGCGAAGGGAGATGCGGCTATTGTGCATTGTGGCACTGAGCGCATGCTCGCCGATGCCATGACCAAGGCATAGCCCAAGGAAAGGCACAAAGCGAGCTGCATGGAGCTCGGACTGCGCTGTGAGGTTTAAAAGTATTACAGGTTCCAAGGACAGGGCATCAAGGCTGCGGTGCAAGGGGGAGATTGTTGACATGGTGTGCCCCTTGCCATGAGTACCGTTGATCGTACTCCCTGGTTCGACCACTGAGGAGTGGTCGAACACCTGATCTGACTTTAGATTTGGATTCCTTGGATTTTTTGAAGTAAGATAAAGCTTTGAATCACTCAATTTGAGTGAGTATTCAGAAAGTTAGCCTAGCCCGAAAAACGGGTGTTGAGTGGGTGGAATCTGGTACCCGCCATGGGTGGCGGGATACTCCACCGCCAGGGATCCGAGTTCATTCCTAATGGCCTCCAAATGCACCAGGGGCATGAATGAGGTGACCATAACAACCTCCTTGACCAAGATGAACTTCTCGTTGACTTCTGGGCGAAGAAAGGCGCTTCGACGGGTCATCGTCGAAGCGCCTCCCATTGCCTAGAGTGCAAGGCCAGGTGGGCGGCTCCACCAAGGGTTACTTCGACGGCCGTAGCATTGGCTCTACTGCTCCGTTTTGGGCGTGCTTGGATGCGTTGGAAAGCTTAGATCACAGGATATAAGGATCTAATGTAATCTCACTATCCTAATTAACAAAAACGTGTTTTGATTCAGATCTACTGAATACGACGTGTTCTGTCCACTCACATCCGTGATCCTTGTGCTCCACACTCTTCACCATTGGTGTCCATTGGCTGCCCAAACACTGGTAGCGTGCTTCACAGAGAGCTAGGCATCCTTGAGGGTGCCTCCACACCCACTAGAGCCAACAGGAGCTGGGCGTGCCGCAGCTGGAGCCTACGCTGGTGCAAGAAGATAACACCGGCTCCATCTCGCTGACCAACAACCCAACGCAGTAGAGGAGGATGAAGTACATCAACGTGCGTTATCACTACGCACGGGACATGGTCGAGAAGGGGCAGGTGGTGCTGCAGCACTGCCACACGCACAACATGCTTGCGGATTGCTTGACCAAACCGCAACCCGCGGACCGGCACGCGATGAGCGTGGCCGGACTTGGGATGACCACCTATGATGGGCTGGAGGGCGCAGCGGAAGATGAGTGAGAGCAAGCAGGATCAGCGGGCATGGCAGGTGCAAGGGGGAGAATATTGAAAAATTGCCCCTCCGTATGCCCAAGTGCGGCGCCGGGAGGCGCTGTCGAGCTGCCAGAAAGTGGAAACTCCGCACCGGTGGATCTGGCGACTCAAGGATTGCTTGGATCCTGAAATGGAGGGTTGCCCTCTATAGTTTACGAGTTGTTGAATCCGGTGGAAGTTGTTTCACCGGAATCGGACAAGTATCTAGGGAGATATGGCCTTCCAAAGTTGGGATATGCGCAGCGGTTCTGGGAGCCGGCTGCGACTCGAAATCCGGTAGATAATCGACCGGACCGAGTAACAAAGATACCATATGGAGAAATTGCTCCGATAGGCCTGCCGACGCGTCCGGTGGATGATCCGCCTCATCAAGTGGATCATCCACCGGATCCAGTAGTGTAGGTTGTTTCTGTGGGACTTGGCCAAAATCATGGCTCAGCGTCCGAAACTCAGTAGTACATTTTGCTACTTGGGGACAGTCAAAATTCTGTCTGCAGGTCCGTGGACAGGTTTCGAACCTCGTCATACCCCATCACCAAACTCGACCCAAAAGTGGGTAGGGTGCGTGAAAACAGTGCAGGAGACCCCTACACCACGTTCCAGAGGATCTGCGCCTTGGGGAAGGCGCTTCGCACGTGAAGGAAGGCGCCACGACGTGTGTGCACCATGGAGGCGTTAGGCGTTTATGTGGTGGGTGAAACCTGCACTCCGGCAAGCATAACTTGAGCTACGATTGGCCGAATCGCGCGTGGTTTGATGCGCTGGAAAGCTCATGACAAGCCCTATAAATGATGTTATCATGTCCATGCTCAACAACTAATGCAAAAAGATGTTATTCCCTTTGCAAACTGACTGTCTCTAAATTCCTGCTCACATAGCGTGAGGCGACCAGAAAGCTCACGCTCAGTCTCAGATTCGCCCAAAACAGAAGACGTGAACCAATAGAGCTCTCAGACCAACTTTGGGACTGCATCCATGCGGATCTCATGCTGACAAAGGGTTATGGGCCCACAGGTCTGATACCCTCCAACGTTCACGTCTTCCGCAACGCACGGGACTGTCATTTTGGACGTCGCCGTGAAGTTCTGAGAACTCCTCCGAGTAGCAGCTGGGCACATGGCACAGAAGGAGACACAGCCCATTCAGAAGTATGCGGACGGCCCGGGCTGTGGGCTATGGAGGTGGCAGTTTGAGCTGCACCTCTCGCATAAGGGGCTGCCAGACGTCATATTGGGAAAGGAGGTGCTCAAAGAGGCGACTGCTACGGACGAGGAGAAGTAGGCCTTCGAAAAGAAGAACACGGAGGCGCTCATGCTCTTGGTGTTCGGGATGGCCGAGTCGCACTGGGGCTACTTCCAAGGCTGCAAGCTAGCAGCCAAAGCTTGGCAAAAGGTCTGCGCCATCCACCAATCCAAGTCACTGGCGAACAAAATCCTCGCAATGAAGCAACTCCTTACGGTGAGAATCGAGGAGGGAGATGATGTCATCTGCGTCATGCAGGAGATTGAGTCGCTCGACTCGCAATGCAATGACGTGGGGTGGAAGATCGACATGCAGCTGTAGGCGATGGCCCTTCTCATGGCCCTACCTGACAGTTGGGGTCCTCTCATCACCGTTCTTGGAGGATGGTTGGAGGACAAGCTCACCTATGGCGCGGTCGCAGAGTACATACGTAACGAGGTGCAGCAACGGAGCTGCGGGGAGTCCTCGTCTTCTTCATCGGCCCTTGTCGCCAAAACGTGGGGTGGCGGAAGCGGGGGCCGAGGAAGTGGCGGAAAGGGCGGCGGCAAGAAGGGCGCAAAGAAAGGTGCGAACCGCAATTGTGGCAAAGAGGGCCATTGGGCTCGTGAGTGCCGGGAGGAGGCAAAGACCGGCGGCAAAACCAGCAAGGACATATTGCTCCTCAACGGCAACAAGAACCACTTCCTCAAGAAGGCCAATAGGCAGTGCCTATATTCCGGGGCTGAGGAGCACACCCAAATTGAGAAGGTGGGATTCGTCACCTACGAGAAGTCCTCCAAGTCAATGGTGGTCGCGAACGACAAAGTCAAGCCGGCAGTTGGCCAAGGCGACATGGAGGTGGAAGTTGTGGTGGGCGGTAAGAAGGAGCTATGCACAATCCGTGATGTGCAGTACGTCCCCGGCCTGGCTGACATCCTGAGTGTTAGCCGCTTGACGGACAAAGGATATGAAGTGCTCTTCCGCAGGAAAGGCGCTGTGTGCGCATCGACGGCGACGGCAAGGAAGTGCTGGAGGTGAAGCGCGAGGCCGGTCTCTACATCATCGAGACCAAGGTGGTCCCGTGACATTCGACGCAGCAAATTTGAAGAAGCGCGTCATCAACATGGCCAAGGGAGCAAGCGTTGATCTGGAGCTCCGGCACCGACGGTTGGGGCATTCAGCGCCCGTTAAGGAGATGGCGAAGCACGACATGGTGCGTGGCCTCGTCATCAACGGTGCAGACGCGGCAGCCGATGCAGCAGCACACAAAAAGTGCGAGCCTTGTATTTTGGGCAAGGCGCGGTGCAAGCCATTCAATGAGAACGAGGCTCGCGCAAAGGACCTGCTGGAGGTCCTGCACAGCGACGTGTGCGGTCCGTTCAAAACGCCATCAAACAGCGGCTTGAGATACTTCGTCACCTTCATTGATGACTGCAGCAGAAAACTCTACGTGTACTTCATGAAGCGGAAGGGCGAGGTCCTGGACCGGCTGAAGGAGTACATCGCAATGGTGGAGAGGCAGACTAGCCAGAAGGTCAGAGCACTACGCAGCGACAATGGCCGAGAGTACGTGGGCTGCAGCGAGTGGATGAAGCAGCAGGACATCAAGTGGGAACCAACTACGCCGTACTCGCCACAGTCCAATGGAGTGGCAAAACGGGCAAACCGGACGCTGCTCAACATGGTGCGGACCATGCTTGTGGATGCGGGATTGTCCTGAGGGTTCTGGGCAGAGGCTGTGCATACAGCAAGCTACACCATCAACCTCACTCCAACATCGGTGCTGAAGGGCAAGGACGCCTGGAAGATGCCGTAGGAGGTTTGGAGCGGGCGCAAGCCAAACATGGCATACCTGAAGGTGTTCGGGTGCAAGGCGCACGCGATGGTGCAGGCAGCGCAACGACGCGACAGCAAGCTAGAACCGCGGGCGAAGCCGTGCTTGTTCCTCGGCTACGAGAGCGCAAAAAAGGCGTATCAGCTCTGGTACCCATGCACGCAAGAGATCATGCACAGCCGTGACGTGGAATTCGACGAGCAGCAAAGCTTCAGCAATAGCAGCAACGACATGAACGTCGGGAACACTCCAAAACAGGGGGAGTGGTTCCAGCTCCTTGACTACGAGGAGGAGCCGGTGGACATGGAGGTCGATGATGCGGTGTCGGAGCGCGACGGTGGAGCAGGTGCAGCAGCCAACGCGGAGGACTCCGACAACGATGCAGCAAGGCTGGAGATCCGGCGGAATGATCCATCAAAGGAGGCAGCGCGGGTGCCAAAGCGCGCACTCCCGGCGGAGTTCGCGTCGGGCGTCAGAGAAAAACACTCAAGACGCGCCGCCCGTCCGATTGATGGTTCACCGGAGCGGGAGGGATCCTTGGGGAACCATCTTGTTGATGATTCACCGGAGCGGGCTGAGTCGGAAGGTTCGCAGCAGAGCGACGAGACGCCGCCAAGACTGCCGCGCCACAGGGGGAGGCAGCAGAGAGCAGGGAAGCGTTTCAACACAAGCACCGGTCGATGGATCGGCATGAAAAGATGCATGCTGGCTGCATCATCGAAACCGACGATCGTGCAAGAGGCGCTTGCGCGGCCCGAGGGAAAGCAGTGGGACGCCACCATCAAGTCGGAGTTGGCGTCTATTGCTGAAAACAACATGTGGCAGCTGGTGGACAGGCCGAAAGACGCCAAGGTCATCGTCTCCAAGTGGGTCTTCAAGACCAAGCTCACAAAGAAAGGTGTGGTTGACAAGTACAAGGCACGGCTCGTGGCGAAGGGGTACGCACAGCGTAAGGGCGAACACTACGATGAAACGTTCGCCCCTGTCGCCAGGTTCACAAGCATCCGGGCGAATCGCGCACGGTTTGGTGCGTTGGAAAGCTCATGACTAGCCCTATAAATGTTGTGATCATGTCCATGCTAAAAAACACAAAAGGACGTTATTCCCTTTGCAAACTGACTGTCTCTGAATTCCTACTCACATAGCGTGAGGCCACCAGAAAGCTCACGCTCAGTCTCAGATTCGCCCAAAACAATAGACGTGAACCAATAGAGTCTATCAGATCAACGTCGGGACCGTTTCCACGCGGATCTCATCCTAACATAACACATGGACACACATACACACACACACACACATACACACACACACACATATACACACATACACACATACACACACACATACACACACACACACACACACACACGTACGTACACACATCCACGCACACACAAACAAGTATACACGCACGCACACATGCATGCATGCAAGCACGCACATACACACACAGACACACAGAGACACACACACACAAACACACACACATACACACACACATACACAAACACACACACACATACACACACAAAACACACACACACACACACACACACATACACACACATACACACACACACACACACCCACACACACATACACAAACAGACAGACACAGACACACACAGACACACAGACACACACACATACACACACACACACACTCACAGACACAGACATACACACACATACACACACACACACACACCCACACACACATACACAAACAGACAGACACAGACACACACAGACACACAGACACACACACATACACACACACACACACTCACAGACACAGACATACACACACATACACACACACACACACACCCACACACACATACACAAACAGACAGACACAGACACACACAGACACACAGACACACACACATACACACACACACACACTCACAGACACAGACATACACACACATACACACACACACACACACCCACACACACATACACAAACAGACAGACACAGACACACACAGACACACAGACACACACACATACACACACACACACACTCACAGACACAGACATACACACACATACACACACACACACACACCCACACACACATACACAAACAGACAGACACAGACACACACAGACACACAGACACACACACATACACACACACACACACTCACAGACACAGACATACACACACATACACACACACACACACACCCACACACACATACACAAACAGACAGACACAGACACACACAGACACACAGACACACACACATACACACACACACACACTCACAGACACAGACATACACACACATACACACACACACACACACCCACACACACATACACAAACAGACAGACACAGACACACACAGACACACAGACACACACACATACACACACACACACACTCACAGACACAGACATACACACACATACACACACACACACACACCCACACACACATACACAAACAGACAGACACAGACACACACAGACACACAGACACACACACATACACACACACACACACTCACAGACACAGACATACACACACATACACACACACACACACACCCACACACACATACACAAACAGACAGACACAGACACACACAGACACACAGACACACACACATACACACACACACACACTCACAGACACAGACATACACACCCATACACACAGACACACACACACACATACGCACACACAAATACAAATACACACACACACACACATACACACCCACACACACACACACACACATACATCCACACACACCAACACACACGCACACACACACACACATACACACACATACACACACACACACATACATACACACACACACAGACACACGGATGGCTCTTGGGCGCGCCTGTGGCACTGGGCAGAGGGCCAGAACTGGGACCAGCTCTTCGGCGTCGCTGTTCTGCTGCCCTTTGTCTTCTCGCGTATTCCTTCTGGTGCCGTCGATGCGGTCCGAGCAGCTATGCGCATCCTCCTCGCTCGCTGTGCGGTTCGCTCTCGGGATGCTGTGGGCCCGCTCCTCCTCCTGGCACTTCCCAGCCTTATCCTCCGGGTGCGGCCACAGCATCGCCGGGGCTTTGATGCGGACTGGGTCCGTTACCTGGTTTCATGCTTTGAGACAGGCGATTGGCAGGCGTTGTGGAGTGAGGCGATTCTGCACACATGCCCGGCTGGACGGCCACCCCCTCAGCGCGCGTTGCGTCACCACCGTGAGGAGGCTGTGGAGCAGCGGCTTTAGCGGGCTTTGACCAAGTTCCGCCTGGGCAACACGGCCCGCGCAGTGGATGCCCTCGACTCCTCCTCCTCTCTGGCGCCTCCGAGCCCTGCCGTCTTGGCGCAGCTTCAGGCCAAGCACCCACCAGCGCAGCAGCCGATCCCGGCCTGGGTGGCGGAGTCTGCTCGCCGTGCCCTAGCTGCGTTCCCGGACGCAGATGGTGTCCGGAGAGCACTCTTCGACTGCAGCCGTGGCTCCGCCGCGAGACCCTCTGGCCTTACCCTTGACCACCTCTGCCAGGCGGTGGTTGGGGATGAGCACCTCACCAGACTATTCGCCCGTCTGCTGGCGTCCATCTGCCGCGGCCAACTTCACCCGACTGCCCAACGCTTCCTGGCGGCCAGCAAGCTCATCGCCTTCGCCAAGCCGGATGGAGGTGTGCGTCCGATCGCGGTCGGAGAGGCCATTTGGTGCCTAGTGGCGCGCTGGATCGTGTCGACGGGACGCCAGGAGATGCAGCAGGCACTTGCCCCATTACAGCAGGGTGTGGGAGCACCGACGGACATGGACACCATTGTCCACACCATTTCCGAGTAGCTGAGTCTTTGTCCGGACTGGGGTATTCTCAGCATCGACGTTCGCAACGCCTTCAACTCCATGGAGCGTGCGGCGCTCTTTGAGGTGGTCCGACAGCAGGGTTTTGAGCGCCTCGTCCCGGCCCTGGCCTTGGTGTATGCTGAGCCATCGGACCTCTACTACCAGGGCGGGACGCAGCCGTGTATTGTACGCTCTGAGCGAGGCGTTCGTCAGGGGGACCCTCTCGGCCCATTCTTGTACGCGTTGGCGCAGCAGTCTGCCCTACAGGCCGCCCAGGACGCCATGGGAGGAGTCGGCAGGGTCTTTCCGTATCTGGATGACACGTATCTGCTGGGTCCGGCGTCCCTCTTGGAGACGGGGTTTGGAGTCCTCCGGCGGGGCTTGGCAGCGATAGGGTTGGAGGTCCAGCCCCAGAAGTGCGAGCTCTTCCTGCCGGCTGGCGATGTGGTTCTAGCTGTCTTGTCCTCAGTTCGGCGAGTGGTGGAGGGGATGGGGGTCCTTGGCGTACCCATTGGCACAGCGGAGTTCTGCAGGGCCCGGCTGGACACGGCGGTGCAGCAGGTGGAGGCCACGCTGGACACGCTCATTGATCTTCCTGATGCGCAGGCGGCCTTCAGAATCCTCCGGGAGTGCGTCACGCAGCGCCTCCAGCATCTCACCCGCCTCACCCCTCCCTCTCCCTGGTGGATCCATCGTCTCCAGTCCTTTGACGACCGGGTCGGCCTCTGCCTCCGCAGATTGCTATGCCTGGACGGGGTCCAGACGTACCGGGAGGGTCGGGCGGTCCTCCATGCGGAGCGTCAAGCGCGTCTTCCGGTCTGCCTCGGCGGGCGCGGGCTTACGCCGGTGGCGGACCTGGGCCTGCTGTCATTCTTGTGCAGCCGTCTGCAGTCCTGGTGTGCTGTCCTACGCCTACTTCGTCTGCCTGGCCTTCCCCAGCACCCGCACCACCAGTCGCCGACGCGGCACCAGCCATCGCCGCCACAGCCTCCGCAGCAGCAGCAGCAGCGAGGGGCCCCACGCGGGGGACCTTGGGGTACGCGGGCCTTTGCAGATCTCCGCGAGGAGGTGCTTCAGCGCTACCCGGAGCCCCTCCGAGCAGAGGTCCCCGGCCTTGCAGAGTGCGAGCAGGGTAGCCCACACCGTCTCTTCCAGGACCTGAGCTCCAGGCTCCACGACTGGCGCTTGGACGAGCTCCGCGCAGCGGTCGAGACAGATTTGGGACCTCTTGAGGCGCACCCACAGCTCCAGCGTCTGGCAGCAGAGCAGGGCGAGCACAGTGGACACTGGCTACTGGCGCACCCCTGCTCCGTTGCGGACCATCTCTACATGGCGCCGGAGGACTGGCGCGTTGCCTGCCGCTTCCGTCTTGGGTTGCCCATCGCGCACCTCCGCCACACGCCGACTTGCTCTTGTCCGGTGGCGGTGCACCTCCACCCATGTGCACCGCAGCACGCCCTGCGGTGTCCGTGGGGTGGGGGGCCCAAGGCCGTCCACGATGCGGTCGTTCGTGAGCTTGCGGCGATCATGCGAGAGAGCGGCATGGGTGGCGTTCGGGAGGAGCCGGAGGAGATCATACCAGGGGGCCGGCAGGACATCACCTGCCTTGNCGCTCCGTTGCCGACCGCCTCTACATGGCGCCGGAGGACTGGCGCGTTGCCTGCCGCTTCCGTCTTGGGTTGCCCATCGCGCACCTCCGCCACACGCCGACTTGCTCTTGTCCGGTGGCGGTGCACCTCCACCCATGTGCACCGCAGCACGCCCTGCGGTGTCCGTGGGGTGGGGGGCCCAAGGCCGTCCACGATGCGGTCGTTCGTGAGCTTGCGGCGATCATGCGAGAGAGCGGCATGGGTGGCGTTCGGGAGGAGCCGGAGGAGATCATACCAGGGGGCCGGCAGGACATCACCTGCCTTGACGCGGCCACGGGTCACCTGTTGGCACTTGACGTGGTCATAGCCGGCCCCCAGCGCCCCTCCCTGGGACGGGCATCTCGCACGCGCCCGGGAGTTGCCCTTCAGGACGCGGTCCGGATGAAGGAGGCGAAGTGCGCGCAGTGGCGCAGACAGGGGGTCCCGGACCAGATCGACTTCATCTTCCCCGCCATGGAGACCCTCGGCGCCACCTCGCGCGCCTTGGGCGCAGTTTTGTGCAGGGCTACGACAGCTTTGGAGAGACGTCTCGCCCGGCATGGTGGCTCTGAGGGCACGGCGCGGCCACTTCGAGCGCTGCTCAGCCAGCGCCTGGTGGTTACCCTCCAGCGGGCCCAGGCCCAGTAGTTCCGTCGACGTGCAGCAGAGTGGGCAGCAGACGCGGCTCTGGAGGAGGATGTTGACCGAGCTCAGAGAGCTCTCCTCCGTCAAGAGGAGGGTCCAGCGGAGGCGGACCTCGCTTTTGTGGGTCGCAAGTAGTTGTGCATTGTGCAGTTGTGTTCTCTACTGCAGGCTGCCAGTGCTTTTCCTTTCCTTGTACAAACTCGCCTGGAACCAGAGTCTGGTCCACGCTAGAACCTTGTACCATTCTCTCCATTCATGAATGAGATTACACACAGACACACACACACACACACACACACACACACACACACACATACACACACACAATCACACACACACACA
>SZWC01032882.1:4873-17604 GCA_023375785.1 Penium margaritaceum | reverse complement strand
CCCCCCCCCTCTCTCTCTCCAATGCAGCAGTAACTAACATGACAACTTAGTTCATAGTCGCCTCTTTTTCCCTGGTTGTAGCCACTGCCATTGCAGTGAATACGACTCACAGCACTATTAGTTCCATTCGTGTGCCCGTTTCTGACGTAGTTTGCACCTTGACTGGAGAGCCAAAAACCTCGATGCACCACACGGCCACAGACATACTTATTACTTCAACAGCTGTTGCAGTGGCCAGTGCTAGAGTAACAGGATGCTTTTGTCTCCTGGTTGCCGTTTCAGCTTGGGTGACGTCCTAGCTTCATCCGCAGTAGCGGTGGTGCCACCTCTCTTTTGTACGGCTTGCACTACGTTGGCTTGGTGAGCAAGTGTGTGTTCCCCCTCCTTGTTTTCCCATCATTGATCATGAGATTTGTTAGCAGACTAAAGACATTCATTTCACTCACCTTGAACTTGTTTATGGCCCAGAGATGGATGCATGGGCCAAAGGAGACAATTGAGGCCCAAAGCTCCAAATAGTGAGGCGCAGGCAGCCCGCCGTTGAGTTGAAGCGGAGCTATAGCCAGATGTTGCTGTCAAGACGAAGATGGCCACATCTATGGCTGGAATTGTCATGGATTATTGACACATTATCCATTTCATTACTACTGTGTTGGGTGCTGTGGGTGTAGATTCCTCCTCTGGGTCTTCTGGTGTAGCTGGTGGCAGGAACAATTCCTAAACTCTGCCTCTCTCAATCACACTCCTCCTCCAAAGTACTGGAACAAATTCAAAATCCTCTTGTGTATTTCACCTGCAAGCTCTCCTTCTCCTCCAAGGAAACACTCTTCAACTCATGGGAATAAGAAAAACTTCTTTGTCTCTCCTTCCTTTGATCATACGTATGAAGAAGCAGCTCGTGCTATGCATGCTTAATTCTGGGTGGCCTAGACAACCTCACCGATGAGATTGGTACATACAACGCCGAATCCACACCCCACACGCCAGCAAACCTAGTGGGGGTGCATGCCATCATTTGCTGCCAAAAGACTGTCATTGGAAATTCTACACAAGTGCTTTGAATGTGCAGTTCAAGCAACTGCAAATGTATGCCTGTGACTAATGGTAGGTCTGGGCAAGGCTGTCCCAGGTCAAGTAAGCGCATGCCTCTCCATTATGACAGGTCTCATTCCTGAGCTTGAATGCATGGCATCCGAGCATGTGCCACCAAAATCTCCCCCAGACATTGGTGCTCTCTATGAGTTCATTTTGGCCAGGCTCACAGACTGGTGGAGCAGCTTGCAGAACAAGCGTTAGCACCATAGGAACAGTTCTGTAGTGATCACCTCCTGCTCATTAGATGCCACCACCATATCCCCTGTCCCCTTTATCTCTTGTTCCTCCACCACTGCCGCACCCTCCACCCAGGTTGCCAGTCGTAGTGGAGGTGGTGGCCAGGGCCAAGGCTGACATGTTGGAGGGAAGGGGTCCGATGCCCCTCTGTCCCTGGTGTTGTGGGGCCTCTGGAGCCTCTATGGATTCCTCTCCAATGTGCTCGGCTCCTCGTGATGGCACTAATGCAGGTTCACCGATCGCGCACTGGTGTCAGTACATCTGTAGCTACTACAACTACCATCTTCATGGGATTTTCCTCCTCCTTTGTGGTCACATTTAGTGCAAACATCGTAACCTTGCAGTAGCCAGCCACCTGGCCTCAGTCTTGGGGATGGATATCCCCTTACTATGTGCTTATCTCTGCACACTACACCACACCCACCTGGCCTCCTGACGATGGTCACTTCTTAGATCCTTGTGCCAGTGAGGACCACCCTAATTCATGCCATGAAAACAAGAATACTCTAGAGCATCACTTCATCAACCACCTTCATCTCCGTTTGCAGAGAGGTGAGAGTGTTTTTGACCTGTTACATACCCTTGCCTGTGATTCCTAAAGAGCCTTCAGGATGTGTTGCCTGGGACTGTGCAGGATACTTACCTGATGATCATCAATGGATTAAGGATTGATAATCTCACACATTACCTCACTATCTTGGTGTCTTGTCCCCCTCTCTCTTTCCACCATTTGGCACTGTTGTTGTGGGTGTTTTTCTTCCCTTCACTTGCATTTCAGATGACTTCTCAATCATTGATTCAAGGGCCACTCACCACATGATATCATGTCAATCCTTCTTTGTTAATCTTGGCCCTTTTTGCTCCGTGTGCTTTGACTGCAAAGGCTCTGGGCATATTCCCCCTATTGAGGGTGATGATGATACCGGCTTCGTTGGTCCTGCTGAGGACCTGTTTCTCCCTGATCTCATGTATGTGCCTGATCTGGAGGTCAAATTGGTGTCCATGACCACCCTTGACGATTAGGGTATGGGCTTTGCGTCCAGCCGCGGTAATGGCATCCTCTCCATTTGTTCCTCTGGTTGGGTTTTTCTTCGTGGATTTTGCTGTGACCACCTCTTCCATGCTCATTTATCTCTTCCATCATCTTCCACTACCTCTATCTTTGTCTACCTCGCTCCCTCTCCTTCACATGATTGCATTTGTTTCTTACACCACCATCCTTTCCTCATTCACACTGCGGCCATTGCTCGCTTTCTCCACACTCCAACCTGCCACTGGCCTTGACTCTTCCACCTTCCCTGTGCCCTATTCTGCTGAATGGATTGACCGTGCTCAAGGAGAAAGACACCACTCACCATTCAACACAACATAATTGGCAACCACCTATCCCCTTGATCTGGTGCATGCTGATGTCATGGACCCCCTTCTTTAGAAATTACTTGGCGGTGTTGGTTGGTATGTGTAGCGTCTCACTGATGATGGGTGTTTGACCTCCATAAAACTGATGTCACCAATGTTCTTGAGTTTTGGCTCCCTGAGGCAGAGCGCACCTGCCAGCCTAACTTCATGTATTCTGGTGTAAACATGGTGGTGATTTTTTTGGTCCCACCTCATGTCTCCTTGAGTCTAGCAATGTGTGAATGGAGCCCTCCCCTCCTTACACACCCTTACAAACTGGGGTCTCATAGTGTTGGAACCACACCCTTGGTGAAGGTATCCGCTTTCTCCTATTTGTTTCTGGTTAGTCCCCTCTCTTTTCCTTTAAAACTATTTCTTGCATCATGTGGGTGTGGAATTGTTTTCTCCACGACCCACTCCCTTGTCATGTCACTTCCTTTGAACATTGGACTGGTTGTCATGCTGACCTTTGCCTGGCTTGTGTCGAGGGCTCTTTTACTTCCGTCTGGCTGCCCGATGACCATCTTGAGGGCAAGATTTCCGTCAAGTGATTGCCTCTTTGTTTTTCTCGTGGTGTCTGCTTTCGGTGAAGCATGCTGCTTCTGGGGACCAAATTCGTCGTCGCGTGATTGAGTCTCGTGATGCTCTCTCCTTTATGGACATGTTCAAGCATGGTCTATCATGCCTTGCTTCTCAGTCATCTTTTGTACTGATCTCTTGACTTGGATGAGGGTCTTTTCCACTTGTGTCAGCTGTGCCTTCTGTGTTACACACTCCTGTCAGGTTCCATTGGAGTTCCCACTCTACCTGTCAACACTCTCACACCCCTTAAATCTCCCCAGCACACATCTGCCTCTGCATCCTCCTCCTCTCGACTTCTTCCCCTTCGGGATCTCCCTCCTCATCTCTTGTGCAGCCTGGTGTACTGTCCCTCACTCCAGATCTTCCCTCTCCTTCCTTGTTTGTGCCCCAGAACAACCCTCTATGGTTTCCACTTTTTTTTCCACGCTTGTTGTGTCCCCTTATGCTTGTGGTGAGCCCCTGTGGGCTCTCCCCTCTCACAGGCTACCATCTGCCGCTCACTCTCATGCCGTCTCCTTGCCTCGGTCGGCTACTTCTAGGGGTGAGAAAGAAGAAAGGAGACACGTGCCAATTGGTCCTCATGTGACATTCCTCGCACAGTCCCAGGACGACTTCGTGTGAAACTTTGCAGACTGAGAGCGTTGGATCTGTGTCCAAAGTAATCATTCCTTTGACCACATTGAATTTTAGATTTCAAGTGCTGACAGTACACAGACAGAAAAGAAAGATGTGAACAGGCCATTCAACCAAAATCCAGAACAAAGATAACAACATGAACAGCATAGACAAAGAAAGCTAACATTGAGGTGGGCAGATCTTACGGTCAAAATCAGCTGACTATTCACTACATCATAGAAAAAAAGTGAATGTAAACAACATTAGGACAGCAAGGGTAGTGTAAGTGAGAATAAATCTCGACATCAAGAAATACATTGTGGATGGGTGAACGAGTTTTCTAGCTTGGTTTTGACCTAACAGCCATATTAGAGAGGGAAGGGGTGGATTAGCATAATCTTGATTCATTTTCTTGGTTTCCAATTGCAAGTGTGCCCTCCTTTTGACTTCCAATGACAGACACACAAAAGAGAGTGTAAGACGGGAACTGAGGCAAGAAAGGTAGGAGCCAGTGGGGCTGACGCACTGATAGTTGAACGTCCAGCTAGAGATGGAGACAGAGACATAGGCATAGATATCTTAGAGGAAGGTGAAGACGTAGGTAAATCAAAACAAGTTACGGGGATACAACAGGACATGTCAAAGAAGAGATGACGCTGATACTGCAATTTGGAAACCACCAGAAAGGCAAATGAGGGAAGGCTGCCATGATCAGAGAATGAGATTGATATCCTCCTTCGTAAAGCTGCTGAATTGGGGCATGATAAGGACAAGGTTCAAGGTGATTACAGTGAGACACACTCTCATATATATAAATACATATATATATATATATATGTGTATATGTATATGTATATGTATATGTATATGTATATGTATGTATGTATAGAGAGAGAGAGAGAGAGAGAGAGAGAGAGAGCACCGCTAGCTTCTCGGCCCCTCCCACACCATCCAAAGTCGCAAGGTAGAGGAAGCAGCATTGGGATGGAGGTGAGAGGAAGGANGAGGAACCTGGCTAAAAATCCTTCACTTAGGACTTGGCGTGGAAGAAATAGAGAGGGGAGACATTCAGAAAGGATGCAGGCACCATCAAGAAAGGGGCAGACAACATCAGTGGATGTACAGATCCAAGACTCTGGCACACCATTGTTTCTGCATTGTGTATGGAGTTGAAGGCTCCATATGGATCCCCTGTGACTAAAGAAAGTGGGTGGTGGGTCCCGTGAACTCAGTACCACAAATGGAGAAACCTGCAGCTTACAGTAGCAGGTGCACTAGGCTTGAACAAGCCACGAATTAATTGTAAGACCGACACCATTTTCTTGGCAAATGACAAAAACCGAGAGGAGGTGTGAGGATTTTCGGTGAGGCAAAAGACAAAGAGACCAGAACTGCCAATAAGTCATGAGGCAGGGGGCCCATTACATGCACATAGAGGAGAGCAAGAGGAAAGGCGGTGCTTTTCCCTGAGGACAGTCAAAGATGTCGGTGGCCCAAGGAAGGGTAAAGTGCACGCACGAAGGCCACTTCTAAGTAGCATGTGAAGCATGTTATTTATGGAATCAAAGTGGAAATGACAGGGGTTGCAATAATGAATATGCATGTGTCCATGCAAGAGGGGTAGTGAAAGTTACAAAAGATTAGAGACAATTGAAGCAGGGGATGGGCTGAAGAGGGGCTTCTTGTATAACTCTACACAACGCAAAAAAAAAAGCCAGACAACAGCAAGGAGCATTGATACCATGATTCAGGGAGAAGACATCTTATTGTTCATCACAACATATAGGAGATTGTTCTTTAACTCAAACACATAGAAAACATTGGAAAATACCCTACTGCTTTATGATTTTGTCATCTCAAATGTTTTTCAGTGCGTAATTTTGATTCGTCACCTGGGTGCATTATAAAATGGTATTTCGTGAAAACGAAAAAAGTGACGGTTGTGCGTTAGATTTCACTCTTTCTATAACGACTTGAAACCTGTGTCCGAACCTGCCGAGCACCGAGCGAATGTTGGTGGCTCGACGTGCTGTGTGTGTCATGCGCGCCTTAGCCATTACGTTTTGTTTTTTTGTGCCAGTGCGCTGCCCCGTCCGTTCGAGAAGGGTAGGACGTGAGCTACCCGAAACTACGTGTCGACGAACCGCTTGTGCAATGTTAGCTTCGTAATCATGCACAGCATCAGTAGCAGCACGAGCGTCATCAAAACTTCATCATGTCTTGCCTGACGAGCTTCTTCAACAAGGTATCGCGAGAGGAGCACACACAGAATGTGGCCCGTGATTTGGCTGCACCTCGTCCGGCTCCCTCGCAAGTGGCTCGGAGAGGGCCTGGGCGACCGAGGAAGCATTGTCTGCTGCTTCCGCCTTCACTCTCACCCTCCCCCGAGGACGTGAATGTCGCATTTCCAGCCTTGACTCCCTCGGACGAGCCACCAGCACCGAGCCACCGGCCATCGAGCAGTCTGGACGAGAGCAGGCACGAATGCCTACCAAAGTGGAAGACACGGCGTGTCGTCCTGTCCGACGACGAGGACAATGACAGTGCAGACGCGACACCGGACGACGATGCAGACGCGACACCGGTTACCTCCGATGAAGCGGAATCCCCCGCGGACGATTGTCTGCTTCTACCTCCGGCCGTAGTCGCTACGAAAGCAGCGCGCAAAACCGCGGATCGAGAGATCTACAACGCGCTCATGTAAGAACTGGAGGACGACGCCGTTGTAGATGCAACAGCGACAGTTGCCAATGCCATCGTGGACCCTGACCAGCTGCCACCTCAGCCTCCCCCCGTCGAAAAATCATCCTCCACTGACAGCGGCAAACGTGGCAAGTACATAGATTGGTACGAGCTAGGCCACGTACCGATCATCCATGCTGCTGTTGTCCGCACGGGAAGCTTTGGGAAATCTGTGCAACACCTTCGCGAGCACTACCACCTCCCTCACGCTCCGTCCATCTACACTAAGCTGTCCCCCAACACTGTCCGTGGCTGGTACGAGCAGGGAACCTTCCGACTTCGTCCCATCTACTGCGGCGCACTTGCAGCTGCACCCGCGGCACCAATCGAAGAGGCCGTAAAAACAACACGGAGGGTACAGGGCAGCCGGGGAAGAAAGGGGCACTTTGCTGATCACCTCGAACTCAAGGGTGAAGTCCTACGGGCCCTTGAGCGCATGCATGATCACGGCACTCCTTTGAGCTCCACAACCATCCGCAGGAGGCTTCTCATCATCTTGGTAGAGCATGGTCTCACGCATGTCAACAGCAAGCGTGTGGAAGACCTGTTCTCACGTGGATGGTGCCGCAAATTTGTGGCGGACGAGCTTGGGTGGTCGTGGCGCTCTGGCACCACGGCGTCGCAGAAGCTTCCCGTCGATTGGGAGAGCCGTGCAACATCCATGTTCAAACGGGCCGCGTTCCTGTGAACCGGGCGCGGTGTGCTAGCCTCAACCGGATGGTGGAAGCACCAACCGGCGACAACGGCGACCAAGGGGAGGCCGGTGCACACCAACCCGGCGTTGCGGAAGCGTAGGGTCGTCTTGGGGGAGCACGGGAACACGTGTGGCACAGTGGGAGTAAACTGTACTTGTTATTCAAGTGTCAACATACAAGACTATATGTACATGATGACACATCCTAGGCGACCCGAGGTCGCCGAGCCGTGCGCGGCTCCGTATGGACCTGGGATGAGCGTTATTGCTCCAGCATCACGTAGCTCATCTTCCCAGCTTTCCAACGCACCAAGAATTGCATCATTCCGTGGAGGAACGGCCGAGATATGGCCGTTTCCGTTAACCACGGTAATCTGCCACTGGCAGCACCACTAGCGGCGGTGACGGCCGCCCGAAGCGCCCTTGCTGGTAATAACACGTCGGGGCGCCATTCCGAAGCGCCCTTGGCCCTCAATGATCCTTGACTCATTGACTATCCGGGCCCCAAGGTGCGCTTCGGCTTTGTTGGGTCTTCCGAGGGTCGAGCCTTGTCTTTGGGGATGATTTCCCGTCACCTTTTTCTCCTCGACCGGTCCAACCTTTGGCCGGGCGTATCTTCCTGAATTCTTGATGGATCGACCCCGTTCTTGGGTCGATCTTGCACGGTTTTTCCTGTAGAATCCAAATCCACAGTCATCTTGGACATTCAAGGAAGCCACAAGCCGTGATCAGAGCCGTTGGCACTGTCCGGCTTACTGTTCCTCATTCGGCTGCATGCCATCCCCGAAGCCGTGGTGGTCAACGCTGATCACACTGGCATGGACCTAGTCCCGGCCCCTCGCTACACGTATGTACCGCGCGGATCTACTGAGGTCAAAGTCCTCGGCAAGGAAGAAAAACGCCAGGACACGGCAGTTGTCGCCTCCGCTGCTGATGGCGAAATGGTGCCGCTCCAGATCATCTGGACCGGTAAAACAACTGCATGCCACCACGCAGTGAGAACGCAGACTACATGCAGCGCAACATGGCATGGCTTTACTCGCACACGCCCAACCATTGGGCGAGTGTGGAGACATCGAAGGAATGGTTTTGCATGGTTTTGGAGCCGTACTTCATCGATGTGTGCTCCAGTCAGCGGCTGTCTCCAGACCATGCCAAGATGCTACTTATCATCGACGCATGGTGTCCACAAGCATCGCACACATTCCAGGCATGGGTTCGAAAGCGCTTTCCATGGGGGCTTCTCTTGTACATCCCCGCAGGATGCACATCTAAGGTACAGCCCGCCGATGTCGGCCTCCAACGTGCCTTCAAGTCGGAGGTTTCTAAAGCCTATGCGGGATGGGTGGCTGCACAGTACGCATCTGATGAGATCGTCAACATGGGCATGCGGCACATCAAGGATGCTGCCGTCGGGTGGATGCACAAGGGATGGGCGCATCTGCGACTTAACAGCCAGCTTGTCCGCAATGCTTGGTCTGGTGCGGGAAGGGATGTGGTGTGGGACCCTATCTTCCAGAGCGAGGCAGCAGCGGACACACTGAGTTATATGGCAGACCAGAAGCTCCAGGGGTACGAGGAGGAGGATTGCGTAGCATGACATGTCGTAGATCTTGGACACGTCAGACAAGAAATGTTTTTTTCCATTGACTTGTGCTCTATTGTCCCCAACCCTCGATCCACACCATGAACTGAACTTTGGACCTGTGCGAGCTCACACGAAACGGTGACGAATAACAAAAGGTGCTCAGATATGCTTAAAAATGAGCCTAAACCCGGTTCACAATGTGCACATCATTTCATAACACAAGTGTAGGTCCGACAGAAACGCATTAATTTTGTCTGTTCATTTAAGACGAAGTAAAATTCAACTTGTAACCTAAAAAAGGCACATTTTGTCGCCCAAAAACAATTAATAAAGAAATCATAAAGCAGTAAGGTAGCAACTCACCTCCAAGGCCAAAAAAGTGGAAATCACCAATGCGCTCGGCTTGCAACACCTAGTCATCACCATTTTGGGAAGAGAGTTATATGCCTATAGGTGCAAGAGACCCAAGAAGGATATCTCACATCCTGTGGTAGGTGGCTCTAGATTCAACGATCCAGAAACCATCAGACATGATGGGTGAATGAAAAACACAAAAATACAACAGTAGTGCCAGCGGAATGAACAGACAGCGTAGACCAAAACAGGTAAGAAAATTCAGTATTGTGGAAGAATTACATTGTTGAATCCATGGAACATCTTCATGCAGACATCCTTAACACTTCCTAGACAGAACATTACAAAGGAAAACATTAAGCTCACACACAGATCATCCAGACCGGGGTAGAAAAGCATCAACTCTGAAAACATGTATGCTGAGAAGGTGGGTTGGGAACTGCTCAAATAGTGTTTACCATCTCTAGGTAACTAGGCACGACGAAGGATGGTAGAGAGATGGGTACAACGATGGCTGCTGATAGTACCATGGAAGTAGGGCACATGGGGCGAAAATTGGTGCCAAAGGGGAGCACATCCTCTTGAGAGGCAGCTAGTCCCAAGGATACAATGGTGGAAATAGGAGTGAGAGAAACTATTCTGGCACCGGTGAATTTCTGGGGAGGACTGCTGAACAATGCTGGAGAGACACAATCAGTCATGTCAGCCAAAAGCGTCTATGTGGTGGACTAATGCAGGTGTCGTTGGCTAGAATAGGGAGATTTTGGACCAGATATTGTGCAAGGAAGAAGAGGAAGGGGATGAGGTCGGAGATTTTCCCGTATCCCTCTTTTCCTTTGAAACATGTGCCCCCAAAAAGAAGCAATGTTGTAAGGGCCAGTCGAGGAAGGGGAGAAGCCGGAGGTAGACGAGGATGGTGACTTTATGGTTGCAGCTATAACCGCTCCAATGGCAGGGTGGTATACACGTTGAATCTGGAGGTTTTCTCAGCATTAGGAAAGGACACCATGTGTGTAAATCCACAAGGAACCAACCAGGAGGGAACTTTGGGAGGACAGGGACATTAGCAACGAGGCAGAACCCATCAGGAGGGATGTGAATGAAAAGAGAAGTAAACTCAGGAGTTAAGTAATTTTCACGCGAAAGGATAGTAAAGAGCTGACCAGAAGCACAGAAATCAAGATCTCGGATCGATTTCAGAATTGGGCCTAAGTGGAATTTGTTGGATTATCAACACACATGAAGAGCGCATGAAAATGGAAATTCAGCTGATTGTGAGCCACTCATCCACTCACCATGGAGAGTAGCTGGCCAGTGACTACACGTTGATGGGATCAACAACGATGCAAATTGTAGGTGCCGGATTCTTTGGTGAGGTAGTGAAGGACGGCTCAAATGAGTGTGCAAAGAGAGAATGCCTAGTCAGCTGGCATCGGGGTGAAGAAAGTCATGTGAGTGGGGCCAAGTTCAAGAAATGTTTTTTTAGTCCTTCAAATTGTTCCAAGGGTTGTAATTGGCCTTTCACATGGAAAATGCATGCGTTTGAGTAAACGATGGAAGCAAGGTGTCAATGTTTTGTGGCATTACCACAGAGAGGCAATGACAGGAGTGGAAACCGTACAGAGGTGGTGGCGGCAAAGCCAAGTATGGTAGCAAGAACTCACGAGGCACTCAAATCACTGCACACTCCGTGAATTGGTTCATGCCAAAGAATGACTTACTTGAAGAGTTTTACGTCGTAACTTGATAACCCTCACCATGGTCTGTTAAGTTGCAACCAGGGGCCCCAAAAACCACAAAACTCACTTTGGTCTGTGCTCGACTCCTGACGGCAAAAGTCGCGTCTCTACGACAGTGACAGAGGTGGCGCTGCTTGATCCTGTCGAAGGTGCTGCTGCTACCGCCGCCACCGCCTATGCGCATCTCGCACGCACCATGCGTGACTCTGCGACGAGGCCGTTGGTTAACGGCGTAGAGAAAGCCACGCTTGCCCCTCGGTGCAGTCAGCTGTGTGGCTCGAAAGAGGCTGAGGCCGTGCTCCATCGCTGCTGCTCCATTTCTCTGAGTGAGCACTGAACCGCGCAGGGGAGAAGGAAAGGTCGGGGCAAGGACGAAGAGGAGGGGTTGAGGGCAAGGACGAGGGGCAGGACGCGGACAACCTCCCCATTAACGACACGTGTCACGGCAGGGTGACAGAGGGGACGTGGGTGGTGGGTGTACGCCGCCCGTGTTCTCTGGGGTCCTGCTGCTTCTCGACGGAGCATCACGTTCTCCATCGGCTTTTGCGCCACAACATCGAATTCTCCGCCTTTTGCCTCCCCCCTCCACCCCCCTCCCCCCTCACGTGAAGGTGCGTCGCGGTGGTGGCGAGTCTCCCTCGGGCTCAGCCGGGATCAGCAGCGCACGCTCGTCTTTCTTGCTGAATCGGTCACTCAGTTGGGCAATCGGGATTTAATCTTTGTTTTTGCGGGGTCCTGCCGGAGCTCTCCCGAAGCCTCGCCGCCGCCATGGCTCGTCCCCGCCGCCCTCCGCCATGCGCCCTTGTGGCCGCCGTTGGGGGCTGATCGAGCGAGCCGGGCTTCGACGTCAACCTCTGCGTGAGCAGATCCGCAGCAGCGACCGCGGTAGCAGCAGCAGCAGCAGGAGCAGCAGCAGCAGGAGTAGCAGGAGCAGCAGCACCAGCAGCGGCAGCAGCAGCGACGACAGCAGTGGCCACGCGGAACCGGCGGGACGTAGGGCCAGGGTTGAGGGCGGGTGGGGGAGGGGGAGGGGGGGAGTGAGTACTGGCCAGAGGGCGAGCCTGGCTTGTGGTTGGTTGACACGGAGTAGACCCACGAGAGTGGAGGGCGGAGAAGAGGAGGAAGTCTAGGGTTGACCAAGATTCTCGCGTTTCTTGTTTGGAGATTTCCTCACTGAAGCAGCAGTGGCAGCAGCAGCAGCGGGGGCGGCTGTGGAAGCGGCGCTGGTTGTATTGTTGGCAGCTGCAGCAGCAGCAATACGACCAGCAGCAGCAGCAGCAGCAGCAGCAGCAGCAGCAGCAGCAGCAGTGCACCTCTCGTGCGCGTGCAGTTGCGCGTGCGCATGTGAGCAGTGAGCAGTGCAGTAGTTTGCAAGCAGCAGCAGCGGTAGCCTGCACGGCAGAGCGCTGGTCTCTCCAAACGTTTGGCAAGTGCAGGCGCAGGGGTGGGCAAGGGAGCAGGCGCGGGCGTGGGCGAACGCGCAGGTGCGGGGTGCGAGCACTTGCAGCTGCTGTGCACTGCACGGCACGATGATGGCGGAGGTGAAGACGGGTTCCCACATGGCGACAACTTCAGGGTCCAACCCCAACGGCACGAGAGGGGGGTCAAGAAAACTCGTCATCAAACCGTTCAAGGGTGAGTGCATGTGTGGACGTGTGTGTGTGTGTGTGTGTGTGTGTGTGTGTGT
>SZWC01032881.1:2673-13302 GCA_023375785.1 Penium margaritaceum | reverse complement strand
GTGTGTGTGTGTGTGTGTGTGTGTGTGTGTGTGTATGTGTGTGTGTGTGTGTGTGTGTGTGTGTGTGTGTGTGTGTGTGTGTGTGTGTGTGTGTGTGTGTGTGTGTGTGTGTGTGTGTGTGTGTGTGTGTGTGTGTGTGTGTGTGAATATGTTTCAATGTAGAGTATGCGTGCACTTGTGCGTAGTTGTGCGTATCCGAAGAAGTATCACAAGTATACAGGATGTTCTTTTCTACTGATCATTTGGGAAAATCCAGATGTTCCACATATCGTTTCCTTTGTATGTTAGCTGGTTCTAGTTTCAAACATGCGCATTTAACATTATAGAAGAAACAAAAATTTGACAATTATGTTTTTATGGTATTGAAGTATTATTAAAGAAAGACTTAAGTCATGTTACTTGGCGCAATGACTGCACTGGTTTCGTGCTTTGATGTGGGGTAGTTGGTTTTGCAATCGGATACAAAAAATGCGCCGAGAGAATTTCTGAGTGGCTTCCGGGAGCGGAGTCATGGACAGTTTTTCACTTTACAGACCAGTCCAATCCTGGCAACCAGGCCTCAAGGGCTTGGATTGTATAATAGGGTGCGGCATGCGCAGGCTACTATGCATGGCTCTTGTCTGGCAGAGACTGGAAGCTGAGCAGTGCGACTAAGCGTAACGGTCAGGTGGGCCAACGCCTGACTTGGCTTCTAGCATGAGGCAGTGTGTGAGGTCCTGGTGGGGAGCATTTCCAAAGATAGTCCGTGGCCACAACTCAGCATGCTTTTTTGCTTGCCACCTGGATAGGCCACGTGGCGAGCTAGCATGCCTGGATTACGGTTACGAAGATCTATGGTTTTCACTGATCTGTGAGGAGGGCTAGGATGTAAGCATTACACCTACGGTAATCTATGGCTCTCACAGATCCGTGAGAAGCTCAACGATTCAAGCACCACGGTTACGGTGAAACTTCACCGTGAGTCCAAGGAAGCTTTTACAACAAGGAAAAGCAGTGAACTTGCCAAGGCCGCAAGTATAAAAGGCGGTGGCCCTGGCACATCTCAGTATCTCAGTAGGACTCCATGTGTATGCTGCCGTTGTGCTACAGTCTTGCAACTTAGCATCAGGAAGTGCCTCTGATCAATGACCTGCTGGAGCATGCCCTGAAGAACCCTGTAAGCCTGGCAGCACTGTGCTTGCCTTGGAGGAGGAATCCCTGACTACCTGGAGGCTAGTCCATGTAGAAGACGGTTCTGGACCAAGACCTTTGCGTTGACGGTCTTCACGGCCTAGCAAGGCATTGTCCCCTACGTGGGTCAGGAGTAGTGGCAAAGGACTGCGCTTAGCCTCTATTAGACTGTCCTCTTTTGTGTACCATACTTGTACATTGTACAATCATTCAAGATTCTATTATGTTGTCATTTTTAAACGTCTCACTATCTATGGTACATGCTGAGCTACCGGTGTGTCTGCATACTTGTTACACACAAAAGATCCTACAAAGCAAGGGGCCTGGCCCTTTGTTGCACCCAGTCCCAAACCCAATATGGTATCAGAGCACGAGGCTCTGTGTGCAACTAGTCTAGCGGCAGTAACTGCAGAGCGGATTCGTGAAGCAGTTCATCACCATCACAAGCTTGAGGAGGAACGACGTTCGCCTTCTCCTAAGTGTGCAGCTCGACTGGCCCTTTGTGACATTCAGTCTCCACAAGACATAATCATCAAGAGACCATGAGTAACATGGAGGTTGATGATTAGAGGGCAGGTTCTCCTGCTCTTGATGAGAACTCTTTTTTGCATGGTCTGCGTATGGGTCAGGATCAAGGACGCCATGTCACATACCACGCACAACGCCAAGCAGCAGAAGCGCAACGCTTGGCCGAAGAGGTGCAACGCATGGCACAATAAGAAGCCGCAGCTCGTGAAGCTGTGGAGCATGAGAGGGAGGCATCTAGGCACCACATGGGAGCTCAAGAGATCCTCTTTCAACAAGAGCAGCTGACGCATGCCGCTCAAGCATCTCAGACGCAGCAAAAGCAACAGTCATATGCGGCTCACGTTGTCCAGAGTACACGACTTCAACAGCAATATGCATGATCATAAACAATAATAGCTTCTGCAGCACCAGCTTCAGCAGCAACAACTTGAGCAGCAGCATCAACAACAGATATAATGGCAACAAGCATCTCAAGGATCATTCATGCATTTACCTCAAGCAAGCCCTCCCCGAGTTGTGGAACCAGACATACCTTCGCAGGTGCAACCTGTGCAACCTGTCCAAGGAGTCATGTCACAATAGTTTGCGGCAGAACAGTCTCAAGTTGCTCCTGCGGTGCTACTCATGGCACAATTTCAACCAGCACAACAGACACCTCTGCCACAAACATACATAGCGCAACCCGTTATGGCACCAGCCGCGCCACCGTTCCAAGCTCATCCAAAAACACACATGCAGCAACAGTGCCATGTGCAAGGCCCCCCAAGTGCCTCCACAAAGCAAGGTATACCAAGGTGTTCAGGATGCCGTGCCTCTAGTAGTAGCTGCCTTGTAGCTACATAAGATCAAAATTGACCAGTTTGACAGTGAGAACTTCCTGCAATGGGCACACAAACTTAAGCAGATTTCCCAGATGCACGACATTGGGAAGTTCTTCATCGGGTACTACGCACCTCCTCCCTTCAGGTCACCACCATAAGTGGTGGCAGAGCACAACTACCTCAATCGAGCTGCATTTGCTGATGCTGTACAGCTAGTTAAGTGCCCGAATACAACAAGCCATCCATATGCACAAGGAAACGGAAGATTCGGCAAGGCAAGCATGGTCCTACCTCGGTAAGACCTACATGTTGGATGACTCCGCTTTCAAATCCCACCTCTTGACAGAGTTGTCACACATCAATCTCAACAACTTTGACAAAATCGAAGCATACATCAACAAAGCCAGGTCATTGTGTGACCAGCTTGTAGTGACGGACGCACTTGTGTCTGAGCCCATCTTTGTGACGTTCCTCCTCAACAGCTTGAACGGGGACTAGGACGATGTGCAAAAGATGCTCACTTTCAAGCACGAGCATGAGTTTATAGAATCATACATCTGTAAGATGCTCACTTTTGAGCTCCGTCACTTTTAGCTGGCAAAAGAAAAGGAAAAGATTCTCATGAACACTATGTACCAAGGGGTCAACGCTGCAGTCAGCTCTAGTCAGCCATCACGGAAGATCCAGTCACAGATGAAGCCGGTCTTGGACCAATCTTCCGCCCCGTCCCGTCCAAACACAAGTGTGTGCAGCTTGAGTGGCCAGTGGCCATGATCGCGCCCTGCATTTGAGTGCCATTCTTGTGGCAAGCCAAGGCACATGAAGAGGGATTGTAGAAAGCGTTTTTGCGATGAGGACCAAGCAAGACAGAAGAAGCAAGGAAGTAGATCAGGAGGGCAGGGGGAGAAGAAGAGTGGTGAATAATTAAAGCCAGTTAAGAAGCAATAGAAGAGGCTAGAGGAGCAGACATACGAGGGAGGTGAAGGTAAGAAGTATGACTAAACAGGATCCATGTTTCAACTGTCAAGCACGGAAAGCTGTGGGTTAGTTCGCTTAACCTATGTGTGGTACTTGGATAGTGGGTACACATCCCACATCACCTTGGACAAGGCCTTCCTCCACCAACTCCTCCCTTGCTCCAAGGCCTATGTCACTGTTGCAAACAACAAGCAAGTACGGGTGTTGGGGAAAGGGAAAGTGACATTGACAGGGTACAAAGGTGCCCAAGTCAAGTTCGGAGACGTGCTGTACATAACTGAGATTACGGTAAACCTCGTTTCACAGGGGCAGCAGATGAAAAGAGGAGCACGCATTGTCAGCAACACACAACACGTTGCATTGAAGAGCCCTGAAGGCAAGACCTTTGCAGAAGGTCGCCTCTTACCTCACGGCATGATCGAGCTGGACTTCCGTGCGCCAGATCATGACGACCTCAAATCGCCCTTCGCAGCAGAAAGTCTCCACTAGCCCTTTGGTGTAGACCTGGCTATGTGGCACAAACGATAAGGCCATGTCAACAATCAACTTCTGCAGTCAATGCACTAGAAGGAGCAAGTCAACGGCTTGGAAATCAAAAAGAGTAGAATAAGTCATGCTGCCAGCCGTGCAAGGAAAGTGTCTGTGCAAAGTTTCCACGATAGATATTCCCTCCCGCTAGTAATTGCGACGTCAACTAAAAGCTAAAGCTGGTCCACACAGATTTTCCACAGATTTTCCACAGATTTTTGTGGATCACTGCCATAAGCAACTGTCTACGGCGGGCATCGATTCTTTCTTCTATTCATCAATGATGTAGCAAGGTTCATACAGAGCTACCCTCTTTGCACACACGACGAGGCTCCTACCTACTTCTTCAAATGGCCGGTGATGGCAGAGAGACAAAGTGACATGAAGCTGTAACGTTTTGTGCTCACACATTGTCGGGGAGTACACAAGCAAAGATTTCATGTCTCGCCTAGAAGACATGGGTATTGTGTAGTACTTCTCAATGGCCTACACATCACTGTAGAATGGTGTGGCTGAAAGGGCTTATTGCCTGATGCAAGAGACTCTCACGGCCATGCTTCTTGGCTGTGAACTCAGCAGCAAGTGGTGGCCATACATGCTGAGGCAAGCACTCCGGGTGTGCAACTGCGTACCGCACGTGGCTTTGCCCGATGTCACTCCATTTAAGGAATGGCATGGTGACAAGCCTGACGTTACTATGCTAAGGACCTTCAGATTCATGGCGCATTTTCATGTGCCAAAGGAATGCCGCAAGAAGTTGGCTGGTTAGGGCTCTGTCCTTGATGACAGAGCCCTAACACGCAGGGCTGGGAGTTCTGCGAACTAGACTTGCAACTTATCACAGTCAGTAATGACGCCATCTTCTTTAAAAACTAGACACGTCAAGCATGGGAGGAAAAGTGAAGAACTGCTGCGATTTACTCCAAACCTTCTACGAATCCTACACTAAGTCTTTGAAGGAAGAAGACAAGAATCTAGACTCACTCGCCCTTGCGGATCTGGATCAAACGCATGAGGAGTCGTTGAGCACGCATATGCCTCTCAAAGGAGATCACCTTGTAGGCATCCCTAGGGATTACGAGGTGACCGATGTATGGGTTGGCGAAGCTAAGGTGGTGCTTGCAGAGGATGGTCCTCAGGCGCGGCGGGAGCTCCATCCTCCAGAAAATGTCCACGAGAGGCCTTGCACGCGCCCCTTCTAACAACATTTTGAGCAGCAGAGAGCAAAGGAGGGAGAGGAGGAGCACAACATCGCCATTACAGTATGCTCACTATACTAGGAGGATGCAGCACTTCTCTCTGACTTCACAATCACTCACCTCACTGCTATCTTGAATTCAACCAAAGAAGTACCTCCAAAGCCAAGAACTCTAAGGGAGGTTATCACTGGAGAGCATGCAGCTAAGTGGAGAGCATCACTAGATGGTGAGTATGGAAGCCTCATGGAGCAAGGCACGTGGGAACTCGTTGAGCTAACACCAGGCTCTTGTCTTGTTGGGATCATATGGGTCTTTCGCATAAAAATAAAGGCTGATGGCAGTATTGGCAAATTCAAAGCACGACTAGTGGCAAAGGGGTTTTAGCACGTGGAGGGGAAACAACTTTTTGAGACATACACCCTGTGTGCTGCTACACCACAGCTCGCATCATGATGGCAATCGTAACTTTGATGGACTATGAGGTGCAGCAACTCGACGTCAAGAACACATTTCTGCATGGGGAAATGGACATAATAGTGTTCATGAAGCAGCCGGAGGGTTACGATGATGGGAGCGGGCGAGTGTGCAAACTAGTGAAAAGTTTGTAAGGCCTGGAGCAAAGTCCACTTTTGTGAAACTACAAGCTCCAAAGTCAATTGAAATCCCTTGACTTCCACCCATCGGCATACGACAATTTCCTGTACCTCCACAGACCATCAGAACAAATGAGACCAGACTACTACGTCCTTGTCTATGTTGACGACATTTTGATCATTGGCCCGTCGGCAGATCTCATTAGTGCCACAATAGCAGCCATGGCAAAGGAGGTCAATGTCACACTCATGCCAAGCCTCGAATACTACCTTGGCATGAAAATCAAGCATGACCGCGCGACCAAGACGCTCGAGCTCAGCCAATAGACCTATGCCACTAAGGTTTGTGAGCAATTTGACGTGCCTGAGTTGCATGTGCCAACTCCTCTCACTCAGCTGCAGCAAAAATATGAGGGACCAAGGGGGAGAAATGGGTCAAACTACCTAAGCAGAGTCGGCTCTCTGATGCACATCGCAAGTTACACACGTCCGGATCTACAAGTTGCTGTGAGCAACCTAGCACACTGTAATGAGACATGCTCAGAGGAAGCATGCAAGGAGCTTGACCAAACCCTGAGATACTTCCTCAGACCACAAAAGATGCCAATGTGAACTACGGCACTGAGCGTGGCCTTGAGATATGCTGTGATGCTGACTCATAGTACGCCCTGAAGAATGGCAATAAGAATGGTACACGGAAGTCGAAAATCCGAACATGCGCCATGGCCACCTCGTTCAACATACCAAGCACTATCACTTGTTTCATGGTGCAAGTGGGTGAGAAGATTGCAACTGCAGTAGAGAGGGGGACCAGTGAGAAGTTTGCAAAGCCAAAAGAGCAAGTTTTGGGAGATCCCAAGTTGTCTCCTCACTTTCAGCATTCAACGGACGGGAATAGGTTTTCTAAGGACGTGGAAAAGAGACCTTTTTTCACCTTGGAGGGATGCTGATTACATCCTTGAGATTCTGCGGGTCGTCTCTGGAATAAAGGAGACATGGAGCAGCGTGCAGAAGTAGCTGCTTGCTGGCAAGCGGGCATGCTTGCAAGGGAGCAAAAAGCAATCGTGTGGCCATGGTTGCAGAAACGCGGCCATTGTAATGCAAGCATCTGCCATCGCAGCAGCATGTGCTGAATAGGGGGATGCTCCGCAAGCAGTGAGCACAACAGGCTCGCTTGTAGCCGCAATAGCCTGTGTAGAGTAAGCGAGGAATCTCTCCAGCGATGGTGAGGTCCTGGCTGCCGTCATCCCGTCACGCGCCATGGCCAGTAGAGCTATCCGGATCCAACAACCCATGTCTGAAAAAAAGGAAAAGGAAGAGAAATTTATCGAGCAATGAAATCATCAGATCGCGGCAATTGTTTGATGTCTAGCTCAGCGTACGCAAGGTGCCTCCTTGAATACATGGTATAAAATCACACAGATGTGTGATATCCACATGGTACCTCACTATGGACTCAAGCAGGTGTGTAAGGTCTCATCGAGGAAAAAGCAACGATCGACTCGCCCACAACCGCGCTTCCGGATGATTTGAGCAAGAAACGACTATCTGAGACAAAAATGCGCAGACTAGGAGGTTAAAAGCAGGTCAATCCGGTGAAAGGTGACAAGGTAGCGAGTGTTACTACTACAAATCAACTAGGCATGACTAAAAGCAGCAAATTAGGCCTAAAAAGCCCTTAGGTTCTTGTTTATACAGCTCCAGCAGCTTAAGAAATGCCGGTGGAGCCAGAAAAGATTTTTCTAGAATCCAAGGAGGTGTCTACAAGTCTCCAAGAGCAGAGTTGTGAGAGGAGAGTCCAGGAGGGGTCTTTTGGACATGCAAGCCGTGAGCCAAGCAAGCCACCAAAATGCTTACTTTCTGAGGAAGCAACTTCAAATTTTCTAGAGTGGCCTGAGCTTGATTTAACCATTTCCAGTTTTCAAGATTCACTAGAGTCAAGTGGGACACAACCAAAAACAGGCCGTTCACAGTCCCGAAATGTCGGAGGACTGGATATGAAGGAAAACGGTTTCCTATTTAATATGGCTGCAGACATCAAGAAGTTTTTTGATCAACCCATCACCGAAGAAGAGTCTCGGCTCAAGTTACTCGACAAGAATTTTTAGGAGTCTCTGAAGGAAATTTTCAGCAACACTCCGACTTGATATGAGCTCTTCACAAGCGCACCCATCAAGGGGGAGTGCATTGGGTGCGATAGCTACGCTGGTTTTATGCTCCAATATGGCACACTCGGTATCACAATGGGATAAAGATACGCAGGGTGAGATCTTTCACGGTGGCTTTTGGGAGCGGAGTCATGGACTGTTTCTCACTGTACAGGCCAGTCTAATTCTGGCAACAAGGCCTAAACTGCTTGGATTGTTAATAGTGTATGGCATGCGCAGGCTACATTGCATGGCTCTAGTGTGGCACGGACTGGCAGTTGAGTAGTGCGACTAAGCGCTGCGGTCAGGTGGGTCCATACCTGACTGGGCTTCTAGCATGAGGCGCTGTGTGAGCACGTGGTGGGGACCATCTACATAGACAGTCCATTGCCACGACTCTTCATGTTTTTTTGCTCGGCACTTAGACAGACTGCATGGCAAGCTAGCATGCAAGGATTACGGTTACAGAGATCTAAGGTTCTCACTGATCTGTGAGGAGAGCTAGGATGTGAGCATTACGGCTACGGTAATCTACGGCTCTCACAGATCCGTGAGAAGTTCCAGGATTCAAGCACCACGGTTATAGTGAAACTTCACTTTGAGTCCGAGGACGTTTCTACAACAAGGCAAGATAGTCAACTCGCCAGGGCTGCAAGTAGAAAAGGTGGTGGCCCTGGCACATCTTAGTATCCTAGCAGGACTCCATGTGTATGCTGTCGTTGTGCTACAGTCTTGCAAGTTAGCATCTCGAATGTCCGACTGTGGCTTCTGATTTGAGGATATTGAGGCCTGGCATCGATCATGGCTATTTGTGGAATAACATATCAGTTCCTGGTAGCACAGGTCTGGACTCTAAGTCGCAGCTAGTTCGCGGAGAGGCATTGAGAACGTGGCCACGCAAATAAAATGACCTTTATCTCTTACGTCATGCCGTGGCCGGCTTATGTACCTAACTTTACCATCCAGCGGAGACAGGATGAGGCTACATAACCAGGAAGCACGTCATCAATCACGTGACGGTCAAAGTCACGTGGGTACTGTTTGTTTTTTCCTGTTCGGTGTTACCGAATCAGGTTTCTCTGTTTGATGCGACTGGAAAGTCCTGTTTGGTGAACGAAACGAGACATTTCCTGTTGATGAAATAGGAATTTCTGTTCTATTGAATGAACTAGGAACAGCTAAATCGTGGACAAAAGAGGACTTTTCCATTGACGGAAATGGGTTTCTCTGTTTCGTCATATGAAACAGACATTTATTTTCCGTTTTGATCAACCGAACTAGAAAAACCTCTTTCGTTTTTCTATCTTTTACCACGTGGCAGCTTCTCAAAAGGTTACGTCGACTGCCACGTCAGCCAAATTTCTTGAGTTTTATAACCACAGATGATTCCATAATTTTACCTGCGCAAAACTATAAAGCAAACCCCCGGTTGAAGACTAAGTTACATGTTTGTTCTGGTTCCAATCGTGAACCTCCACCATTGGCTCCTCTCGCCGGGCGCGAGGAGCCAATGGGGGAGGTTCACGACTGTGAACAGTAGAACACTCTCTCCAGCGTCATAATTCTTCTCCCATTGAGGAACGTTCGTGGAAGCAAGGCTATAAGAAAGAGCTTGTTGCAGCGAGGGCCGTTTGTGAGCAGTCGAGATTTTCTCCAAAAAATATGTTTTCCGTTCTTCGTCGTCGATTGCCGTCGAGCCGTTTTGCCGCATTAGCGCTCCTTAACTTCGTCCTTGCAGCTGCCACTCATTCGTCGTTTAGCTCGCACCATGTCTTCACCACATCGACCGTGGTTGCTGGACTGCTAATGTTCATGCTCATTCTGAGGGTTGGTTAGGATGGGGCCGCATTGGAATGCGTGTCCCTGGCAACGTCATGACCGCGGTCGTCCGCAGGACAGCTGTAGTGGATGGACGACGGCGGTCGTCGGCTTGTCCGAAGGGTTGTCGCCACCCGTGTCCCAAAGTCGCGAGAAACAGGAGATTTCGACCCGTTCGAAGTCGGAATTCTGAGCGGAACTCCACTCAAAACTGGGAATCACTTTTTTTCGGGTCAACTTTTCCTGCGGCACTTTGTCGAATCCAAACAAACCATAGAGACGAGCAACGGAACCCCTCTTATAAAGCGCCGCACACCACCTCTCATCTTCAATCTGCCCGGCACATGCTTCCACTCATCCTTTTCGCGGAGTCAGTGGCGAGGGTCTCTACGTTCACAACGTTCCAACAGGCAAGAGAACCAAGGTGCACTCCACTCCGCCGCGTCGCGGACGAGCCCATGGATTGCGACGCGGTCGTCAGCGCCAGCTGTCGCAAGTCCTCCGAAGCGCGCAGCTGCTTGAAGCGCGCTGCGCCAGCCAGCAGCGATCGGGAGCCGAAGATGACGTCGGCCCTTGCGCTTCTCCTCGTCACGGCGCTTGCTGCCGCGCTCTGCGGCACGGTTGGCGGTGAGTTGGGATACGGTTTGGGTGGCAGCTTGGTGGAAGTGATGCAGATGGTGGAGGCACTGGTGGAGGTGCTGCTGGTGGCGGTGGCGGTGGGAACAGCTGCGGCGGTGGTGGTATTGATGGTCGTAATGATGGCTGTGGTAGTGGAGTTAGTATGTTGTGCTGGCAGTGATGCACTTCATAGCACGCACAGGCACTGAGCGTGCCTTCACGCTTGCAA
>SZWC01032878.1:4590-20398 GCA_023375785.1 Penium margaritaceum | reverse complement strand
TAAAATGTCTTTTCTCTCATGCTCATATAGCATGTAAAATTTTGAGCTTTCAGAGCAAATTGGCGCGGATATGTTCCCCTGTGCCACCACCACCACCAACACCATCACTAACACCACCACCACCACCAATACCACTACCAGTGCAACCACAAAAACCACCACCACTACCACCTCAGCCGTCTCCATTACCTTCACAACCACCTTTACCACTGCTACCAATGCAAGCACCACCACCACTCACAGCAAAACCACCACCATCATCGGAACAAACACAATTGTGGCTTTCATTCTCATTGTGCAATATAGCTCAGCAATTCAATATTGTACATCATTTTTCAAACTGATAAAAATGACTTGCACTGATAAAAATGGATATTTCCTTTGCATCTTCATCTTCCTCCTCCTCCTCCTCCTCCTCCTCCTCATCCTCATCATCCTCTTTCTCATCTTTTTGCTGTTTCTTCTGCTACTCTTCCTCATCCTCCTTTTGCTATGTCTTTTTTTCTCAACCATCACCACGATCTGGTCCTTTCTCTGGTTTTATTCCCTCATCAAAACATGTAGGCCATTGCACTTTCCAGCTCAAGTGATGCCATTTGTGATCTCGTTGGAGCTCTACTGTCATGGAATTGTGCAATAAGAGATAGTCACAAGAATTCCAAAAAGGGAGCAGTACCAGACCTGTTTCTGAAGCTAAAGTCAGTGTGCTTTGTTACACCAGGTGCTTGACCTGAATTAGGTGTGTCAGGATCTTTCTTTTGCGGGGAGGGGGAGGGGGTTTAAATGCATGTTGTCTGTGTGCATGTGAAAGTGGGTGTACATGTGTGTTTGCATGTGAGTATGCATGTGCTTAAGCATGTGTTGATGCGGTCACTCAGATGGGTCTTTTGTGGTTTGTTTTGAGATCACAGGTTGCTGCAACCACTCAGCATGGTCACAAAAATAGATAAAGTGTAGTTGCTGCTCTTCTTGCATCATGTTTGGATGGATGCGGAGGGGGGAGGGGAGGCTCAAGGGAGGAAGGGGGGGTGAAATTTTGGTATGCATTTAGTACATGCACACTATTCTTATCTTTCCATCTCCTTCTCTTCTTATGAACTTTGTAGGTTTCTTCTGCATATGCTCAATCACTGCTGCACAAACCTTCTCCTGGGTGTGGCTAGGAGATAATGCTTCAAGATAACATTCTAGGTAGATGAACACCCTCACTTGTGAGACAAACAAGCAATTATTTTCCTTGCTCTTCAAGTTTTGTCTACAGAGAAAACGTTAAAGATGACATCCCCTTGTAATAGCCTAAAACGGATTCATCAGTACCCGCCGACAATTTAGTGTCAGATCCGATGGCGATGCAAAGTAGCCTAATCTTGGATCTCGTGGCTTGTGGGTCAGAAGGGGAATTTCATTCCCCATGGCAGCAAGCACCATGCATCCCACAACCTGCAAGGCCACCACAGTTACCATGGTAGTTGCAGCCAACCCTATAGCCATTGCAGAAGCACTACAAGAAGAAGGCCTAGTGGAATGAGCAGCAGCCACAAGCTCTAGAAACAAAAGGAGTGATTGCAGCAACAATAGAAGAAGCAGTAGCAAGTGCAAAATCTGCAGTTACAACAGCAACAGCAATAGCAGCAACAACAGGAACAACAGCAGAAACAGCAATAGCAACAACATCAACAACGATAACAACAACAACAACAACAACAACAAAAACAACAACAACAACAATAACAACAAGAATGACAACAACAAAAAAGCAAATACAACAATAACAACAAAAAAACATCAAAAACAACCAGAATAACAAAAAAAAGAACAACAATAACAAAACATCATCAATGAATAAAACATAAACAAGAACAACAATTAAATCAACAACAACATCATCAGCAACACTAAGAACAACAGCAACAACAACAACAACAACAACAACAACAACAAAAAAAACAACAACAACAACATCAACAACAACAACAACAAAAGGATTCAATATTACACATAATACAAACCATACCAGATGTATTAAAGTTTTCTAATGTTTAAACAGTGAGCAATGTGGCACAATGAAAGGGTGATAGAGATTGTGTTTATTGGATGATATTGGTGGTACTTGCTCATGCAAGGAAAAATTATGCATTAGAAAAGAATGATGTGGCATAGTTACTGTCGAGAGCATCAAACGACTCATACACATGGGGCTTCTTGGACAGGTAAGAACTTTAGATAGGAGCACACAGCAATTACTACCCTCCCATATGCAAAACATGTATTACTTCTCAATGCTATTGTGTTTTTGTGTTTTATTGTTTTTTACAAATGTTGTTACAAAATCTTCCTTGTGAGCAAAGCAATTGACATCATCAATGAGGTGGTGAGTGTCATAGGCTTTGCAATAGGTGAGGCTTTCAAGGTACCTGGGATGGACACAATTTTACTTTTGGGGTTCAAAATTTGAGGCTCTTGAAATTGGGTTGGGAGTTATGGTGTTGAGGACCTCTCTTGCCACGCCATGCCATAAACGTTTGGTCGTAGAGTATGGAGAAGGACACCATTTTAGATCTCAGAATTTTGTCAATTTTGGCTTTTTAATTTTCCACACAAATTTGAATATTGCTGAATGTTGAAGGACTAAGATGAAGGGTAACAATTAGTGATGAGGACAGTGGACGGAATTCTTGGACTGGTCACAGCACCCTCTTGAATGGTACCTTCACCACACCTATGTGGTATTCAAGAAAATATTCAGAACCAATAAAGAAATCCCTTTCTTTCCCTAGTATGGCTTCTAGTGAAATGTCGTCACCAAAGCCTCTTTGAAAATATCATGCCTAAAATCTAAATCATGAAAGTGGTAGCCACAATGATGGAAAGGAAATCATGATTTTCCACATGTTTGAAAGCAAATGTTTCAAGAACTTGGTCACAAATTGTCCACATGAGCAAGAGGCCACCTCTTCGTAATGTAGAAACCTTAAAGAAGAACAATGACGCCATCTTCTTCATCATCCGAGCAAGTTAAATGACAGGTCATAACATGAAAATGTTTTCAAAATTCATAAAGTTATTTGTTGGTTACATAACCAAGAAGGGATTTATATGATCATGCAAGGAGGAGTAACATTACCTAAGATAACATTATCCGTAGAGATAACCAAGCCTCACTTGTCGCGTATGCGACACCAACAGCTTCACTCCATGCATGGTTTTTGGTGTACTGTACAGTGCATTATGAAAGCACATCTTGCCACATTTAAGATAATGTCTCAGATTCTTCAAGTTTCTTGAGATTTTTTCCTTCATGTGTAAAGGAATTGCAAGAAAAATGTAATGTGCACTAGCCAACAGAAGAGAAGAGTTCCCACTAGTGACATGCTTGTTGCAATGTAGAGCAAAAACAGAGTTTATTCATCTACAAGCACAAGGATTGAGAAAGGAAATACTGGCATGATAGGGATCAAGGACCATGCAAAGGAGCAGATGAGAGGTACTATTGTTTTGAGGGTGATTAGAATTGATGAAAAAGTGGTACAGAATAAGAAATGAAGACGTGGGAAAAGGAACGAAGAAGGAGAGGAGAGAAATCAGCGGTATGGGAGAGGGAGGAAATCATGTAGAGGATTGAAAGAAACAAATTTGAGGCCTCGAAGGGATTGGAAAAGTCAAGAAAACAGTAGGTCAATGCAGAAATAAATTGGGGAGACATTGGTAAGACAAGGTCGTTCATGACTGTTCATCCCTAGGACTTACTCTATCATTATAGTGTACGCCACAAGAAGAAGTTGTCAAGAAAATTAAAACAAGCATAGAAGGATACGAGTTATGCCTTCCTGTCAACAAACATTCATAGAGTTTGTTTTTTTCTAGTTGGGAGGATCATGAAGATTTCTTATACAAAATAATCGTAGAACAAAAAACATGATGCTTAACGTAGCATATGTAAGGGGTAATGGGAAAGTTGAATATAGAACAAAGTGGAAATCACAACCTTTGTATTTTTTTCCCATTAAATGCAATAGAATCACAAAGTTCCAAACTATTAGATGTTATCAATGTGTTATAACCATGAGTTTTTCCAAAGTTCTTTATGAAACTGCTTGGAAAGAGAAACAATTCAAGTTATACTCCGAATGGAGGTAATTGTGTGGATTTTCATTGATGGTTAAGATTCAGAGACGATTTTCTCTAAATGCACGAAAGTATGGCATATTATGGGCTCAAAGATCAATTTTTGTATGTGTAGTCTGACCAATCTTATAGATACGAAATGCATCAGTTGGATTCATTTGCATAGTTCATAGGAATGGCAAAAGATACTTAATTTCTGTATGTTCTTTTTCATCGTTCACTTCCAGAAACGATGGCAATCAGATTCTCTTCAAGAATGACATGTCATAGTAGAAAAGCTTCTGTTACTTCCATAAAAATGTATGTGTAATCAAGTATTGTTTTCAAATGACACTACAATGACAAGCCACCAATAGTTCTTAGATATCATGCACAACAAGAACATGGTGCAAAGGGTGTTGTACATATACATCACACTAAAATCAATGGAAGAACATACATCAAAGATATGTTTGTTTTCTCATGTACAAACTGTTCATGATTCATATAATTTGTGATGTGCACATTCCAATACATTTTTCCAATTCAATTTTCCCTTTTGGGGAGAGGCGGGGCGAAGCGATGTGGAGAAAATAACCTCCATACAGAATTTGCATTAGATTAATGTACTATGAAGTGATTCCAAACTAAGTAACTTTCCGTAAATAAAGGTATTTCATTGAGAGAAAAGAATTAGAAGTTAAAAATGGATGTTTAAGGCATATACTTGGTATAGACTTCCTCATCTTGGTACAAATGTGATTACACTCAAGGCATAAAATCACATGCTTTCATATGGGGAAGATCACTGTATGGCTCATGGTTGTTTCAAGATAATACAACAGACAAGATTTGTAACATGCTAGATTTTAATGAAATCGACTTTTCATTCATTTGGTGCTTGGAATGTAGACTTGCTTGTTCTAGATTAATGTGGTTCTTCAGTTATCATGCATTAATGGATGAAGCGTCTTTGTAGTTGAGTTAAAAGCTATTTTTGTGAGAAAATATTCCTCGCAATCGTGTACACTGTTTTTTGGGGGTATAGAAATGGTGGAACAAATGGATTTCTCGCTCTAAGGACCAAAAGGGTATGAGGGGAAAAGTTAAATTTTGGATTGAACAGTTATATACCAAAATGCATTATGTCGAAGTATGTAGAAATTTAGCTTCAAATCAACATTATTGTCCAAAATGTTTTGAATGTTTTACTATTGCGTGTAAAAACACAAAGCAATATAAATTCCATGCACATAATTGGTGCAGGGTGGGTTGGGGGTAGGGAAGGTGGCTGCTAGTTCTTGATGACTCGCGCTCACATGTGCATCAATATAATTGACAACGAACAGAAAAAAGATATGGTACCATAATCGAGGACTGACACAACCCCAACATATACATACTCGGAGAAAGGGGGGATGGGGGCTTGAAAAATAGTTGCCTCAAATGTGTACGATGTATGAAACTAAAAAAAAAAACCTAGAATGCTACATGAATCTAGAGCCCATGTTAAAATGAAAAAATGCACATTTTAGTACCTTAAAATACATATATTCAACTTTCGTTTCCATATTGATGTCTTCATTGAAATGTTTATAGCTTCATGCTTTCAATCAGAAATTAGATTGAAAAATAAACTTCATTGATCATTCATTGAAGATAAGAAGACTTTCATACTGTACTTTGTAATAAGGTTCGTGTAAAGGCACATGTTAATAAACACAACAAAGAGTGTATAAGATGCACATGATAAACCACACCATAACAAGGTCAAAGGGGAGGACAGTTAAATGGTAAAGTTGTGAAAAATTAAAATAATAAAAGAGGAGGTTTCCTTAGCTTTTCTAGGAGGAAAGGACAACTCAAGGATTGAGACTAAGGCTTACAACTTAAATATGACGAAAACAAGGCGTTTATCTCTTGATCCAGAGCCATGTGAAGTCCCTTCTCTCTGAGCAATGACAAGTTCAATGATAGAGAAATTTGTGATCCATAGCACCATGTCTTTGTGTGTGGGTAAGGGCAGAGAAATGGGGTAAGGAGGGTTGAAAGTTTAGAGAGACAAAGTGGAAACTCTTTGAGATTGTAAGGCGGTGAAACATTATCCAAAGGTTTAGAGGGGGCGTCAAATAGTGAAATGGTAGATTTCAAAGCGGAAGGAAAGGGTGAAGATCTCTTAAGGATATTACATCTAAAAAATATGGTCAAAGGACATAGATGTTCAGTAAGGAACGTTAAATTGGCATGATTTAGGAACATAAGGAAATTCTTTTCCTCAAGTGTTTTACTAAGATAAGCAGATCTAGAAAATTTCTTTGCATGAAGGGAATGGATGACATTAGTGGAATGTAATCATATGCTTTAATGGTGGTCACCATTAAGGACATAATGGAATGTTATCATATGCTTTTATGGTGGTCACCATTTTGGGGGAAAGTGCCAAAGTAAATTGATTATGCGATACATGAACAAGAATTCTTATGGGAACAACACATGATGAGCATGAAAAATTGAGGGGAGGTGGAAGATTCAATCTAGGCACATTTTGGGCCCACCAAAGACGTACATATGGGAAGGAAATTGAGCTTCCAAAGAATTAAAGATGGGGATCCAAAGAGAAAATGTGTCGATGCATAAGAGCACATGAATAGGGGAGAACAATTATGGATGTTATGAGAAAGGTGATAGGGAAGTAAAAGAAAAGAAAGGAAAATATGACAAAAAAGGAAAATTCTTTGAAAGAAGATGAAGAAAAGGTAGAGGAGGATGAGGAAGAGGTTTTTACAGAGGATATTGTGCAAATTTTTGAAGAGCCACTTGTAAACTCAAGGGACTGTTCCTTAACACCCCTTTAGCAAAAAACAATCACCTTGAGGGTGAATTCAAAGTAGTAGGAAGAACTTTCATGAAGAAAATGAGAAGGCAAATAAGCTTGAGGACTATGGGAAATGTATGAGTAATGATGAGGAGACAAAGGAGTAGAATCATAAGATAATTGTAGGTAGTCTATGTTGAGGGAAGAAGAGATGTATGGGCAAGAAAGGTTGAGAGGACATGGGAGAAAGGAAGGAAGAGATAGGAGATGGGTACATTATAAGGGGAAGCCAAAAAAAATCAAGAGTGTAAAAGTGAAACTTGCAAGGAGGATGTGGACATTGATAGAAGCAGTACTCAAGTTTTGCTACTGGAAGTAAATCTAGAAGGAACAACCTTGCTATGGCTGAGCAAGAGCTAGGTATGATGATTTCCTTTGAACAGGCTCCTGTCTTCATTAAATTGCAACCAATCTTTGAGTAATCATGAGAAAGAGGTAGGGTATTAGCATTAATGAAAATTGTTGGAAGAGGAATGGCAGATGGCTTAAGGGATGAATGGATTAAACTACGGGAGTCAAAAGAATGGAGTTGAGAAGATGGAAGGGAAAATGACAAGGGAAAAGTGGTGGAGTGGAGCTCAAGATCATGTGAAAACGATAATGATAGGGAAATGCAAGAGGAAATCAATGTTTTCTATTTGAAGAGGGCACCTTAGCAAAGGGAGGAGGCATTTCTGGGGGAAAACGATGTACAACATAATGGTGGTGCACGTGGATGGGTTGCAGCTTCATTCACAAGATATTTCTAGCTATTGATTGTTCTTCAACAACATGATACATGCATTGGTGCATGTATCCAACACCGTAATAGAAACATTGTATCTCAAAGAGCCATGCGTGTACATACTGAGGGAAAGTGAGAAGAGATGGACTATATGGAGGAGCCATCTCAAGATCACATCCAAGATAACAAGGAGTGGTATTCCAAGTATTGGGCACAAGGAGGGGTCATTGCAATTCTGAAGTTTAAATGTTTCATGTTAAGGTGAAATTTAGATCACGAAAAACTCAAAAAATACAAAATTGGATTTATTAGAACTAAAAACATTCAGATTGTTCACTCATGATGCAAGAGGAAGAGGATTGTAATGTAAGGGGAAAGGGGAGGGAGGGATCAAAACAACAAAGTAGGAGAGGGGAAATCATGCCTCCCCACGGATAAAAAAATGAAAAGGGAGCGCATAGGGGAGAAGGAACATATAAGATAAGAAAGGGGTATGAATATGAGCAAGAGAAGTAGATAGAAGAGAGGAGGCTAAGCACTTCTTGAGAGTTTTATTTTTGGGGCCATTGTTGTTAGGAGGGGGGGAAGTAATAAAGGGAGGGATACATAGAAGGTAATGGTCAGACCTAAGGATATAGGATGCGATGAAGCCTAATGAGGGGGGAATGTTTGTTGATCTTAATTTTGAGGTGAGGTGTTGGCGTCTAAGAAAAAAAAAGGAAGGTGGGAAGAGGTGTTGTTAAAGGAAAGGAATAATACATAAAATGGATGAAGCTACTATATCATAGATTAGAAGCAAATTAGTCGGCACAAGCATGATAATAAAGAAAAAGGAGATGGGTAGGTATGTAGTCTTTGGCGGTCATTATAGTAAGCAAGGTGAGAGAGACAAGAGAGGAAGGGGTGGAGGATGTGGCAACAGAGAGAAACGGTGTACATGAAAGTGGATTTGTGTAAAGTTAATGGATTGAAGACGGTTTTATGCGGAGCACAATATAGCATCAATGTTTTACACCATCAATGTACAAAAATAAAAATACATGGTGCGAGGCTGAGAAGTCTAGTTGATTCTGTGTTGCATTTTGCATCAAGTGAACATGAGGGTTCCCTCAAGAAATTCCCAACCTCATCATGTTACACAACATTAGCAATTAGGAATACCTTTTACCAAGTGAATTGTACAATGAGCCACGAAACGTGTGCACAAAGATTTGGAGGTCATGTGAGGAGTGGTAGTAAAGCACGAACAGCTTGAATGCCTTCTTTTCCTTGAAGGGAAGTTGTGATAAATTTTGTACAAGCTAGGGGAGTAATTAGAAATGAGAAATGACCAATATTGTTGCAATTAACGTATATGGGTATGAGGGTTGAGAGCATTGAGGTGTTTAACGTTTCATCACATAGAATCTTGAAGAAAAGTCAAGGCAAGGTTGAAAATAAAAAGAAAACAAATTGCTACTACTCCTTAGACTGTACAATCATCTTATAGGAAATACAAAGAGGAGATTCAAGTAGTCAATTTCCAAAACATGCTTTTTCCCATAAAACAATTTCAAATTTAAAATCATTATGGGTTTGAAAAAAAATCCAACATTTAAAGGAAGGCGTAAACTAAAGGAACCCAATTTTTCTCGTCCTATACTCTCTTGCATTAAATAATGTCCTTGAAATGGAAAATAAAACATTTATAGGAGGAGGCGTATTCATGGCATATAAGAGGACCAACTACCTTTAAGGGCCAACAAGGGTGTTGTAGGTTTGATGTGTAACATGAAACATACACTAGGAAAGGTGAGTTTTACTGTTATGAGTTAATATAACCAATCAATCTCGATTAAGAGGATGAGGTTTGTGCATCTAGAGTAAGCACCAATGAGGGGAGAGAATGTTGGGATGATTGCATTAGGGATCATATAATACAATGGAATTTATGGGGCATGCATAGACATGATGGTGGGGCTATGATTCCGGCATTTGCAAAAAATATGTGACTAAAGGTAGCAGGGAGGAAAGTGTGGTTGATCATGTGAACAGCCACGCTTGCCTTTTCATGTTGCTTTAGGCTTATAAAGGTCGACAAGCTTTCTTCTAATTTGCAAAATGTTGTTTTTTTTTTCAAATATTCAAGGTCAATATGTCCTTCCAACATTATAGTTTGGCACATGTGGATGCTGAAGAGGAAGGAGAGAGGAAGGAGAATATAGTTTCGTTATCTTTTCAATGTTAAGGAGGATGATGTCATTGGGCCTCTTTTCAAACCTCTCAAATGCAATGTACGTAGTACAGCAAGCCGAGCACAAGTAGAGAGTAGTGAAGGCCTTGGACCAATGAAGGCATAGCCAAAAAAATCATGGTTTCTAGCTTCGTGAGAATATAAGGGCAAGTATTGTTTGCAAGCACATTTATGTCTTAATAGAGATTTATTGTACATGGAATCAAAGGTATGGGACTCTCTTGCTTGTTTGACCTTAGCATGTCAAACTACGACATGCATCACATCTCATGTTACATGTGTAGGAATTGGACTACCATTTGACATGCTCCCCTTAGCATGATTTACACTATAAATTTGGAGTACGTGCAATAAGAATAAATGGTGTTAGGAATTCTTTCCTCAAGATAGCCATTATGGAGCGTGGCATGGAAGGGGTAATGGTAGAGTATGTGGTGGTTCTCTCAAAGTGTATGGTCAAAATTACTTGCCTAGATGTCGTGACAAGGATTGTTGTGATCATGGATGTTGTAATTACAAACCCACTAGCCAATTAAGAGAGGGGGTTAGATTCTAATGAGGCAGTGGGTGAAAAGGAAGAAACATAATTGTAATGCAAAGAGGTAATCAATTGGTTGATGTTAGACTACCTTTGTTTTGATGGAGATAATAGGCACTTTCTCATAGGACTTTGGGAGCGCACTCAAAGAATGAATGGTAGCAAGATAGCAAAAACGTACAGAGCAAGGAGGTTGAGCATGGTTGGTGATCAATGTTGTGTTCTCCTCAACAAAAATCTAAGATGGAAGTAGATCACGCTTGTGCAAAGCACATTCGACAATGGGCCATAGGCTGGGTAAAAAATACAACACCTATAGGGGACGTTGCACAAGTTTTGGGGTCCCTCTTATGGTGGGAGGAGGAACTAGATTTTCTCTGAACGAGAATTTTTACGAGATTGTAGAGGATCAAAGATATAGGGCATGATTGGAAGATGCCCTCATAAGGGTACAAGTCGGCTAGCCTATGTTGCTTTCGGTAGACTTTAGAGACCATTACCTCTACTTACATGACCATCCGTGGAAATTATTATTTTTTATTTGAGTTTCCATGACAATTTTGTGTTATTTTATCCATAAAGATCCAGTTTCATGCCTCATTCTATCTATACATACGAGTGTTCACGTGTTTTTATGCATGGTTTTGGTCTATATCTCCTTGTAGATCTTGTTCCACATATGAGTGAATGTCGATGTTTTTTGTACACCTTTGTATTTTCTTGTATTTATTTCTTACATTCTTGTGATTTGAGCTTTGATTATCTTTAGTTATATTATATCATCTATTTTTTTTTATTTATATTCATGTTTATGTTTAATTTTTGTCGATTTCCAAGTATTGTTTTCGCCTGTTTCTATGTGTTTGTCTATTAGGAGTGTGTATGTCGATGTCTACATCAATTTCTATGATCATCTCTACGTCTATGTATGTTTGTATGACTATTTCCATGGGTATGTCCATATCCATGTGATGACATGTTTCTATATCTGTGTCTAAATCAATCTCTATTCATACACGTATGTGTACATGTGAATCAGTTTGTATTTGTTCAAGAATTTGGTTTGCACCACCTACCCTCACTTGCGCTATCATGTGAAAGTAGAAAACATCAATAGCACTCCTAGATTAGTAATAGTTTTCTATGAGTGTTGTTGCCTTATTTTAACGATCCTTCCTTTTATGTCGTAGGATAGGCTGTCTGTGTCTTTTTTACGTTTCGCATGTTGTTTTACTCCAATGCGAGTCATGTACATTGTATGTGGCTCGCCACGCTGGGTGGTGAACCATGAAAGCTGAGCCATGCGATCCAATAGGGATCAGCGTGGCTCGATTTTTCCACTCTTTCTTTACCAAACAACATTAAACTCCTCGCCTCTATCTTTGCTCTAGTCCCTCGCCTCGATCTCGCCTCACAGCTCCTGAGAGCCCTCTACATCATACCTCTTGAGAGCTCCCTCCCTCTCACACCTATGTTTTGTCAAAAGAGGTGCCTGTATTTATGTATTTGTGTCTGTATATGTTTATGTGAATACTTATGTATATGGCTATGGCTGTAACATGTCCATTTCTATACCTATTTTATGCTTATTTCAATGTCTTTGTATATGTCTATGTGTGTGCCTTTGTTTATGTTTACGTACATGTTTGTCTCTGATGATGTCTATGTTTATGTCTATTTCTATTTCCATGTTTATGTTTATGTATACGTCTATTCATCTCTATGTTGTTGTCTATTTCTATGTCAATGTGTATGTCTTTGTCTATGTCTATGCCTTTGTCTATATCTATGTCCATGTGCATGTCTACGTCTTTGTCTTTGTCTTTGTTTTTGTCTGTCAATATCCATGTTTATTTCTACGTTTTATTTTTATGTCTATTTTCATGTCTATGTCCAACTCTATGTCAATGTTTATTTATTTTCTTATGACCTTGAGGACTTCTATTCAATGGCTATCTCCTTGCATGTTACGTTAGACCATGCATTTGATTCCTTGATCTACCTTTTCAATGCTAATGAGGCATTGCATCGCATGGGCACCTAGGTTTCATGCTAAATCCCATAACATCAATGTCTTTTTGTATTAGCATGTGAATGCTTATTACTATGCCTATTTTTATGTCTAAGTTTATGTCTATATGTATGTCTATGTCTGTTTTCATAGCTATATCCCTGTCTATATCTATATCTATGTTTATGTGTATAGCTATGTGTATGTCTATGTCCATGTCTGTGTTTATGTGTATGTCTATTTCTACGTCTATTTCAAATCTATGTCTCTTTGTGTGTCTATTTCCATGTTCATGTCGATGTTTATGTTTATGTTCATGTTTATGTGCATGTCCATGTCCATTTGTATGTCTATCTCAATGCGTAAGTTTATGTCTTTGTGTTCTTTCATGTGTATTATTCGTTTCGGTTTATCCTTTTCTAGGTGTACTACAGACATTCTCGTTGTTTGAGTCCACCCATCTGTTCCCCAAAAAATGCAAGGCAGAATTTCATGTAGCTCATAATAGTTGTACAAATGTTTCCTAGTGTTTTGTGGTGGAGCGCATCCCGGTTCAGTTTGTGTGCTTTGGTTTAATAGACTTTGGAGTTTTATGTTGCAATGCATAAGCAATTGGCGTCTTGTGCCTCCATATGCAATCATGCAAGTCGGACCGCACATGCACCCTTCATGGTCTATGTGAGCATTTGCTTTGCATGTTATCCAAGAAGCCATTGTTTGTATCCTTGGGAACCATGAGGTGGCTCTAAGATAGTATTCTCCCAAAGTGGAATCATGAGCAAGAGAGAACAAGCGAGAGTGATATTTTTAAGAAAATACATCAACATCATGTATATGACGTTGATGTATAACAAATAAAAAAAAGACTTATGTGTACACATTTTTTCATGTGTCTTCACATCAAATAATGTTTGTGTTGTTTTTGTCAGTGTATTTCTACGTCTACTTCCACGTCTATTGTTAGTTTTTTGTCTATTTCTACACATGTTCTGATATCAATGTGTACTGATAAGTTTATTTCTATGCCCATATCTATCAATATGTTTCTTTATTCCTAAGCCAGTATCAAGTTTTCAGTATGCATCTATAAAAATGTTGATTTCTATGATCGTATTCATTTCTACATTGATGCCTTTGCCTTTGTTTATTTGTATCATTTTATAGTGTCTAGGCTGACTGATTGCTTGTGCTATTGAGTAAACTGAAAAGTAGAGTTGCACATAGTATGGTGGTGTTGTCGTCGTTCTACTTTTACCGTCATTTTTATGTCATGGAAGCAAAACATGTCTTTGCCCATGTGTATGTCTATGTTTAAATCTATGACTATTTCAACGTTATCCTATTTCTATGTCCATGGTTTTCTTGTTAAACTTGTTCATGCTTATGTTTTCGTGAACGTTTCCTGATGTATAGGTCTATGTGTTTGGGCATTGGTCTTCCTACTTTCAAAGAGTTTTGTACAATTCCTACAAAGAGTTTTGTTGCTCTCTTACGTAATTTGCATAGTGCTTACATAGTTAAAACTTGCATGAGTATGTTGTTTAAAGTGTTTTCTCATTTAGCATCGAAGCACTCAACACATGGGGAGTCGATGAATGTGAAAGATTTCGATCAATTAACCATGCAAAATTTGAGGGATTACATGCTCACTGGGTATACGGAACAGTGTGCAAAGCCCATAACGTTCTTGATGAAGGAAACATCATCGGACGTAGCTCCTGTGTGTCAGTGTCTGTACATGGTTAAAATGGTCAGAATAACTGGCCTTTTCTATGCGGATTCGACGAGCGATTAAAGGCACACATGATTTAAAATCTTTCTTTTGGGCTAGGTTGCGAAGGCAACAGGACTCACTACCACACGCGGATTTGAAATGCTTCCGGTGTGTGTTTTCCGGAAAGAGAAACCGTCCCTCCCCCGTGCTGAAAGGGTACGGGGAGGGGCAGCCAGCAGTTACCGGGTTGCCGGCGTAGCCGGACTGATCAGCTGTTTGCCTTTCATGATTTGCTTGTCGCGAAGGGAGATTGGTTTTAAACTCTGGACTCAATACGAACCAAATAAAGTTGTTATCATAAGGTACCGTTGAAAAATGCGGTGGCTTGAAGTCCTTGTTCAAAGCTCCTAAGAAATTTACTGTTCAAAATACAAACAACAAATGTCCAACCAGTCATTTAGACTCGTTTCTATCTTGTGGGAAGGGCATGTCAACCATGATAATATGCCTACAGCCATCCAACCTTGTCCTCTTCAGTTCTGCCAATACAGGTGTTTGCATTTCACATCTGGCGACCTACATTCAAATGTCAAATACATCGCTAGTTTGTGGGCTTTCTACACATGTCACGGACGATTGATAACAATACACCAAGTTAGGAGTTAGCCAAAATAATGACGACCCAATCTACATGAGAAAAGAATGGAAAATGTCTCAAAAAGCTCAAATAAGCCTAATGGACAAACCACTAATCACAATTTGGAAACGTATGAAGTAAAAAACCATAAACACAATTCATATTGAATAGAAGAAGTATGGGTTTATTCTATTGCTATGCCTAAGCAACTATGAATGAGATGTTTTCCGAACCAAAAAACCACAGTGTAACTATATATTCTACAACACAAAAGATGTCATGTTTTAAATTTAAAAACCTTATTCATTTTTTAATACATGGAGGAAACAAACCAAAGAGTATAAAATCACGAAGATAAAATTTTATTCAAGTCATCACGTTAGCATTGTGTAAGAAATGTTCTACTAACATTGAAAGCAATACACAATAAAACATGTATAAAGTAGACATTCTATTATTGAAAAAAGTACATGAAAGCCATCATCATGAGATCTTGGAAAATTGAGGAAAGAGGGAAAGCTTATCTTGTGTGATGTGTTACTTCAATTCAAACGAACAGAATTTATTACCTAAAAAAATCATTCCTTTCTTATGTTGTCAAATATTTGCATTATTTATATTGCATGGTCACGTAAGAGTATTTTTTCTCTCTATGTTTACCTCTGTACTTGTTTCTTCTCCCTCTCTGCACTCTTCCCCTACTTTCAATATTTCATTCTCTCCCTCTCCCTATATTCCTTCTATTCCCTTTTCTCTCCCTCCCTCTCCCTCTCTCTCTCTCTCTCCCTTTTCCTCTCTCTCTATATCTCTCTTTATCTCTATCTCTCAGTCTCTCTCTCTCTCTCTCTCTCTCTCTCTCTCCCTCTCTCTCTCTCTCTCTCTCTCTCTCTCTCTTTGTGTCTATCTCTCTCTGTCCCTCTCTCTCTCTCTACCTCTCTCTCTCTCTCTCTCTCTCTTGCTCTCTCTGTCTCT